>APFE030162574.1:0-207769 GCA_000404065.3 Pinus taeda | reverse complement strand
ACTGGATATTCCCAAGAGTCTAAGGAGACTGAAATGTCTTCTAATACACCATCTGGTTTAATGATTGAGCGATCTACAAGTTGTAATAAAGTAGGTGTAAAAAGAAGGTTAGGAAGTTTAAGCTGTTCCATAGTCTGTCTACTCATGATGTTGATAGCAACCCCTAAATCAATCAAAGTGTTTGGAATTTCTACCCCATTGATAGTTGTTTTAACAATTGGACTACCAGGGTCTACATACTTCTGCATGGTAACTTTTTCCATCATGATATCTGCAATTTTTCCTACCAGGTGGATTTTTCTTGTATCTCATGGTTTCCTTCCTAGTCTTCTAAGACTTAACTCCTTTATTGTCTTTGCCAGAATAGGAATTTCTTTAATTGCTTGTAATAAGGGAATCTTGATACAGACATTCTTCAATTCATCTAGAAAGTCATAATCAGGCAACAAGATTTGTTTTTCCACTCCTTTGTCAATTTGTAACCTTTCAGGAAAAGGAGGTGTGGATGAAGATGCAGGTTGCTCTATAGGAGTTGTGGGGGTTAACTCTTTTTCTTTTCCTTTTTGAGTGCTTGGGTTTTGAAGAGATGCTTTAGAACCCTTATTGGCTTCAAGAGTCTTCCTCAGAAATGCTTTGCTTTTGAACATCTATAGAAGGTTTATCTAAAACTCTACCTGATCTGATTTGTACATCATTGAGAGGAACAATCATATAGGCAGGAAATTGGAATTGTAGACCTTCCATCATGAAAGCATTTTGAGGGTTTTTATTATTGGGGTTTGGCAATGGCTGAGAAGGAAGTTGATTCGACTTTTGTTGAAGCAAGAGTTGAAAATTTGAATTCTGTTGAGAGGGTTGTTGTTGATGAAATGGAAATGATAGTTGTGGGTTTTGATTTGGAAGTTGTGGAGCTTGTTAGTTTTGAAAAGATGGAGGATATTGATAAAACTGAGCAAATCTCCCATAATAATTTTGCATACCTTGCATCCATGATTGAAAAGGATTTTGAGGTTGGGACCAAGGTTGTTGCCAAGGATTCTAATTTGGTGGGGGTTGAAAATTCATAGAGTTGTTAAACCCTTGATTTTGTTGCCCCTACCAAGGTCTCCTTGCAACAAAACAGAGAGACTCAATGGTACTTGGATCTTCCTAAAAGACAGCTTTGAGGCCAGGGATTGAAGGACAATCCTTGGTTTCATGATTCTCTGAACAGATTACACATGTTTCTACAACCTTTGCATCCAAGGGACATTCCCTTAGAGCATGTTTCTTTCTACATTTCGGGCAAAAAATGGCTAAAGCTTCAGCTTCTGCTTTCTGTTTATTATGGATCTTAAGAGTGTCTAGTTGCTCACTAAGACTTCCTAAGATACATGTTTTGAATTCATCAAGCATGTTACCAATCTTAGCCCTACTTACTGATCCAGTTGCAGATTTGTTTGCTCTGAGGAGAGAAGGATATCTAGGCCCTTTTTGAGTTTTAGATTTCCCCCGTGAGAGATGAACACATAGCTCTGCTATATCATGAAGTGAAAGTTGAGATATGTCTCATTTTCCCATCACGTTCAAAATATCTATCCATTCATCTCTAATGGATTTTAATAGAAGGGCTTTCAAAGTTTCCTCATCTAAATTACTCATTTTTTCTCTTTTCAGGTTATATTGAAATATTTCAAGTAAATCCTCCAAATTTTCATCTTCCTTTTGCGTCATATTGAATACCTCATCCTTGTGATTGGTGGGCATACAATAGTCCAGGTACCTATCCAAAAATGTTTGTTTCATATCATTCCAAATATTAATGGATTGAGTGAGTAATCCCATGAACCATTTCAAGGCTAACCCTTTCAATGTTGAAGGTAACAGTTTGAGTTTTTGAGCGTCTTCCAGATAATCATAAGTTTGACACACGACCTCAAACTCAAATAGAAATGTTTCAGGGTCCTCATTTCTTAATCCATGGAAGTTTGGGAGGACAGATGGTGAAATTTTTTTCATTGAGGCTCGGGAGTCAACATCGACTATAGGAAATCTGAATGAGTTGTCTTCATTCCTATTTCCTCCAATGTTACCTCTACCTCCTCCATTATTCCTCCTCCACCTCTACCTCTACCTCTACCAAGTCTGGTTGCTCCTTCCTCTGCCATGGTAGTTTCTTCAGAGACCTCAGAGTTCTGTGGTTCCTCTACCTTTCAAGGGTGAATGAGGAGGAATTTCTCCCTCTTCCTCAGGTGATTATACTTCTTCAATTACAATCTGTCTCCCTGTAGAAGGAAGGAAAGGATCTCTTTCTAATTCGGATTCAATAGATGGTGTGGGAGATTCAACTACTGCCTCCTGAATTCCAGGGATCCTAAAGCTAGGAGTATGAGTTGGAGATGATGGAGGTGTCTCTTGCCTATTTCTTGAAGTAGATGGAGTTGTAAAAATCGAATTCTTGGCTCTAGCTAAAAACCTTCCCCTAGAATCTCTTGCTCTATGCATATCATTTTTTTATTTTTCTTCAAGTCAGGATAATAATTTTCTTTCTGATCTTCCAGGTAATTCTAGGTGCAAGAAGAGAGCATACTCAAGAAACTATTAAACCAATAACTTTCTCTTTTCTGGTCCTCCAGATCACACTAGGTGCAAGAGGAGAGCATACTTTGAGAGGTTATCAATTTTCCTTTCTTGAAATTTTCTTGTTTTTATATTTTTTTTTTAGAAATTGGAAACCTAATTTCACTTCCCCGGCAACGGCACCAAAAATGTTTGGTCAATTTAGTGTGATCTAAATTTCTATTTATATTGTCAACCCGGGGTTCGTAGACTGACGAAGTGAGGTGTACTATATGTACTTAGATAACCATTTTCTTAAGTTTTTGTCGTTTTAAGATTTTTTAGTTTGTTTTTAGATTTTATTCTTTTCTTAATGTGTGGTGATGAAAGTGAAGTGTGAAGTGTGTGGAGTGTGAATGGTTATGATTTCTATGCTTGAAAATTGCTCAAAAGAAAGCTTTACAATAACTGAAATAAAATCAATCAAAAAGCGAACTAATGGCAATGGCCCAGTATCCTTGTTGCTGAAAATGAAAAGAAAGTAAAAACTTGGAAAACAACTCAAACTAATGTAAAGCAGCTAACTCACACTACTTGAGATTTTTAGATCCTATGCCCCTTGGCTCAATCTACCTTGGAGGAGTAATCATGAGCATAACAAGCAATATGATATTTAACGTGAAAGAAAATAAATTGCATAAGGAAACTAATCATACTACTTGAATTCTTCAAATCCTTTACCTCTTAGCTCAATCTACCTTGAGGAAGTAATTATGAACATAACAAGCAATATGATGTTTAACTGTTAAAGAAAATAAATTGGATAAGGAAACTAATCACACTACTTGAATTCTTCAAATCCTTTACCTCTTAGCTCAAACTACCTTGAGGAAGTAATTATGAACATAACAAGCAATATGATGACTAAATATAAAAAGAAATTAATCACACTACTTTGACTCCTTTAGTTATTTACCATACAACTCAATCTACTTTATGGAAACAACTATGAGTAAGTACTATGACACTTAAATCACACCATTGTTAGTGATATTCTGATCTCCTGCTGATATAGTCATTGACCACAGAAAGAAATCATAAAATTATTAAGTAGTATGACACCTAATTTAGCAAAAAAAAAGAAATAAACAAATAACAATTGGAAAAGGACAATGCTGAATGTAAATTGCAGAAAATGAAGGTTAGCATGCAGGATAAGATGATCACATATGCCAAAAGTTATTAAAGAAAACAAAAGATTGCCCGAGCTGCCTAAAAGAACCTGCAAAAAGCACTGATCAGTTTGTAAAGACAAAGATATAAACAACAGAAATCATAAAGCATAACATCTTATGTACAAACTAATGACAAAATAAAAGCATGAAGAAACTAAATAAATACTTTACAGGGCTTTAGTATGCAGGGTCCCTCTGCCACTTCAGCCAATCAAGTGATCACAAAACTATCTTCAAAACAGTCTACTCATGTATTCAAATCAGCAACATGTAAAACAATGGGGTGGTATAACCAACAGCGTGTGGAAATTACATAATAGCTCAGAAATTCTATCCAGCAAAAGTCTTTTTTTAGCATTTGGAAACACGTTATTTATAATGTAAAAGTCCTACAGCTAATTAATCAACAACTTAAACTATTAACTGCATGCCATGGACACGTAGATCTCATGAGCCGAGATCTAGTTAACTGTCGTTATGCTTCTTAAATCTTAGAGTGATGGGCTGTTAGATTTGTTGTTCAAACACGATCCTCAAATGCGATGGAGCCTCCGTGAGCTGGTAACTAAGCCACGTTTCATTCACGTGCCTTTAATAGTAACGTGCCACCGCTGGACTATTTGGTTGGCCATGTCTTTGACTTGAGTTGGCCGCGGCTTCAAAATGATGATTTGGCTGGTTCAAGGGGACACGATCCATGTACATACCATTTGGAGCTTGCCCATATGGCCCGTTCCTTTAGAAGACACCTGGAGCATAGCCTTTAACAAAATGGCTACGGAAACCTGTGCGGGCTGCGGAAACATGTGCTGGCTACGGAAATTGACAAGTTTCCGCAGCTGCATGAACAAAAGACTAAACCAAACAAAAGACATCAGTATAGTTAGAAAACCATCTAAACAGTCCTTTTTAAACTATAATGTAATGATTCACCCACTAGATGAGTGAAGTGAATGGAGTATGAGGGTTAAGAGGGTGTGTAGGAAGGTGCAAGGTTGAGGCTCAACAACTACCATAGAGCTAGAGAGGAACACACCAATTCTTTCTCAGGTACTCTTCCAGTCGAAAGATAATATTGAGGTAGAAGAGTTCTCGGAGTCGGTTGCGGCTCTAAATTCTCCTCTCCCTTTTGATCATCTGAACATATTGTTATATGTCAGAACTTCGACACACAGGCCTTTAAGCCTAGGTCCACATACAAACATCCCTTCGATGACCACTGCTGGAAGCATGGCATCCACCGCGAGTGCTACGAGTATGCAGAGTCTTATATCAAGTACAAGGGGGAGGAACTATTTCCAGACCTTCTACATCTTTATTTGGGTCTACTGCTAGCACATCCTTATTTGGGTCTACTTCCATTCCGTCGATGAGTGGAAGTTCCCAAGCGCATGCATCCAGTTTTGGATTCTTCCCTTTTGGAATTCCCTCTCAAGGTATTCCTTCAGTTCCATTAAGTGTACCATTAACTGCCTCCACATCCATGATGAGTGGATCGACATCTTTCCAGGGTTTTCCTTTTGGAACTGTTCATATACCACATTCCAATCTGATGGTGGGGTCTGTGACTTTTCCTTTCATAGATCAAGGTACTAATCCTTTTCAAAGTTGGACTAACCCTGCGATTAGTGGAATCAGAATTGGGAATCTGCTTTTTGGCCAACAAGGGAATGTGCTATACTCCTCCGTCAATTCATTTCGAAGTTTTCCACCCTTAGTTAATGCTTGGAACCCTTACCAAGGGTTGTCCACTATGTATAATAATTCGTTAGGGGGAAACTTTGCCAGTTACGGAGATTTTTCGGTTGGAGTTGGTCAAACTCCGAGTTTAGGGCCACCTTTTAGTTCAACAGGGTCTACCAGTTACTTCAGGCAACCTGATGCCTTTTAAAATCCAGGTCATTCTTTTTAGACTTTCGGGAACCCCACCCAATATGGGTGGAATCCTCAAGGTCCTCTGAGACATCCTTTTCTGGCCATGCTCAATCTACCCTACTTGACTAAGTTAATGAACAATCCAATCAGATACAATCCAGCTTGGCCTCCGGTCATAACCAAACTTCTATCGGATATACCAAAATTCAAAGGGAAGAGTGGGGAAGACCCAGGCGACCATGTAACCACATTCCATTTATGGTGCTCATCAAACTCCCTCATCGATGTTTCGATTAGGTTGAGACTATTTCTTAACTGGTAATGCAGCTAAGTAGTATATATAGTTGCCAGGGGGCACCTTTACATCTTTCACCGATTTGGCTAACATTTTTTTAGACCATTTTTAGTTGCCTATCCATTACGAAGCCAGAACTGAAATTCTGGGCAATTTTCATCAAGACACGACCACTCACATTTCTGATCATTTTCATGAATGGAGACAGAGAAAGAGGATCATCAAAGCCAAAATTCCACATGAATTCCATCTCGAATGGTTTTTAAAATCATTACAACCCAAGATCTCCAAGGATGTTTCTATGTCCAGAGTATATTCCAAAGAAGAGGCTATCTTTTGCGCCCAACAGTTAGAACTGATATATTCTCAGTCTAGGACCCTTCAGAAGATCTTTCCTAGTGCTCCTAGATCCACGGTTGATGTAGCCAAACCAAAGCGAGGCCCGCATGCTGACGGTATTACTGGATCGACTGATGCAAATGCGATGAACCTTCTGAGCCAATTGCAGTAGTTGTCTATACACACTGCTTCTTCCAGTCAGGTTGCATCGTCTACTACTCCACCTTCTCAACCTTCTTCCATAAATTCCATTTAGGCTTCTAACCCTAAAGGAAATCAAAATTCTGATGGGAGGAAGAAGGGACGAGGTAAAAAGAAGAATCAAGATGGGAAGGGTAATGCGAATAAGCCCGACAATAATGTTGGTGAGGGTAGAAAAGAGTTTAAGAAGAAAGTCAAGTTTCCATGCAAGCTATGCAGTGGAGACCATTTGACTCATCTCTACCCAAAAATTCAAGATGCAAAGCACTTGTTAGTGTAGCAAGGGTCTTCTAGTTCCCAAGCTGTCTTAAATAACCCTACCCCCCAAGGGTAGTAGTTGCTTGCTAGTGCTAATTCAAACCCTGGTACCTCTGCAGGTGGCAACTAGGAAGGGGACTGTTATAGACATTTTTGGGCACTTCAACCCCAATCACAAATGTACATAAACTGAGGGCTCTTAAGTCCCCAAAAGTGTTGCTTCACTGCCTAAAGGAATAAGGTCAACTGATTACATCATCTCCCAGAAGTTCTCCACTGAAAAACTGCTCATAAATGGTCAAAACTAGACCATACTAAAAGCTCAATGCAGAGGGTACAATGCATATCACCTTCCCAATGTACAGGGTGTGATGCATACTGATTTTCTCCTTTGTAGGGTGCGATGGTTGGGAATGGACAAATGGCAGAGACCAAAATGCGAGGTGGAAGATCATGGAATCTTCCAGAAGCTTCCCCTCTGACACTTGCCACTACATTTTTGACCAGGGATGAGTAAGAGATCATCATCCTCCAAGTGGAAGTAGGAACTATCAAAGAGAGAACACTAATCAAGATCCCAAAAGATGACTCACCTCTCTATAATCATCTATATATGGATCCCTCATCACAGAGATCCAAAGGCTGGAATTTTGTATCTTATAGAGAAGTGATGTTGGTATTCTGGTGTATATTCACAGTGTTGGGTGATCTAGCTTTGCTTGAGGTGAAGAAGGGATTCTTAGCTGGAGGATGACACTAGGTCAGAGCACATGGTTGTAATCTTCTTGCTACATTTCATTTGAATAAAACTATTCTTGTTTCCTTCCATATTCTTATGTACTTGTTTATATATGCTTGTATATGCTTAATGCACATCTAATCCTACATTATTTATGAATTTAGATCCTTGTTTCTTGCATAGTAGTATGTTGATGTGATTCCACAGGTCCTTTTAGCTAGGCAGACAAAGAAGAAGCGACAAAACTCTATCAAGAAGGAGAGGAAATCAAGCGCAAGACTTAGGTTAGCCCTCTTCGTTCTCCTCTCATATATTTTCATAAAAGGAATCAATAGTAGACTTTGATTGGTTTTTTCTAAGATAGCCACCCATCTTAGTGGGAATAGAAACATCCGAGTGGACACTATCCCCGTATAACAAAATGACGACTCCGCTGGGGAGTGGCTAGATTACTTGTTAGCCTATCTATCCTTGTTTCTTTTACAAACATACAGATGGAGCCTGAAGTCAAGCCAACTAGCCTTCGAACTGAATTTGTCATACAAATGCAAAGTAGATCAACGTTGCTTCAGTCAATCTCCATGTTTTGTTTATGAATTAGACAATAGATATGCAAGCAATCTAATTGCCCTAATTGGTGGCTCTAGTAACCTCTTAGATCACCCCTATGTTTTACATACATTGATCTCTACTTATCCAGCCTAAACACCTGAACTAGATTGCAAACTGTGAGTGAAATCTCATTCAAAGTCTCGCACTACTACCATCGCACCCTGCCTTCAAGGCAGCCTGTATGTATCGCACTTCCTGAATGGAGTAGGTGCGCTGCATACTGAGTTCACCGTGTAACAGGTGCGATGGTCACGGAGGATTGACTTTACCCTCCGACTGTGGATTTTTCTCACTGTTTTCAGTCTTATTCAAGAGTTTTGTTATCTGTAATCAGTGTACTTCTACGAAAACCCCCTTCTCTTGCATTATTCCGCCTCCTTATTGCAAATAACTATAAATGTTTTTATGTATTGTGCGTCATTTTAGTTCTCTTTTGCAAAAAGTAGCATAGTCGAACTATCATCTCTAGATCTGAAAGTGTCATAGCTGTCATTTTTAGTTTTAGAAAACAATTCCATTGTTTTAGATAGTCGATTATACAGTTACTATTGCATAGGATTTCAATTATTAGTTTCAAAGTGTCGAAAAACAATTTCCATTTCAAAATCGCAAAGTGTCTCTCTTGTTTTCACTTCGTTTTGAAAAAGAATTTTGTTGAGTATAGTCGCTTTAAAAGTAATTCAGTTTTGCACATAGCTTTCTTAACGTCATTCACACATTAAGGGAGCTGAAAACAAATACATGCATGTGCATTTGCATTTCGAATGCTTGGCTTGATTTAGGACTGTGCATTTTAGCGTGTGCTCTGTGCTCTATGAAGAAAAGATGCTTGACTTTCTTCCCTCTAGTAGCTAGGATTTTCATTGCTGAAAGAAGATAAAACGTTTGTTTATCATCTTAGATTGCATTTAGGAATTATACATACATCACGTGGTGAACTTGAAAGGCAAAATGTTAAGCAAGATCAACTTAAAATAAATCCAATGAATCTAACAACGCTTTGGAACTTAACGCACAACATCTAGAGGTCTAGGCTAGAGACATATTCCAGCATCGCAAAGCTTGGTAATTGTTGCTTTCAGTGCTGGTTGGGTGATTCCTCCACTCTAAGATGGAAAGTGCCAGTACGGACATGTGCTCCCACGTACTGCCACGTATATATTGGGAGACCACAATAGGCTGCATCCTTTATCCTTAGGAAGCCATGTCTGCCGCCCTATCAATCGTAATGCACCGAACACAACATTCGGCAAGATTGACTGCCATACCATAAAAATTATTCTATAGTTTTACGATTGGTTTGGTAATCCTCTTTGCCTAGATCTCCAGAGAAGTCCATTTTGCTCCTTTTCAGACTCCTTAAAGGAAAAGGTCCTCTAAGCGCTTGTCACTTCAAGCTCAATAAAAATCGAAGCCAACTAAATTCATCTTTTGTTTTTTCTCGACTCTTTAAAATTGAAAAAACAAGTTGTGTCCAAGCATCTAAAAATTTATTTTAATCAGAATAACGTCACAAATTCCCCGTTGATCTTCAGGTTGAGAAAATGGATTCTACCAACGAAGGATTTCCCCGTGAAGGAAATCCTAGTCCTTTCTCCTCTTGGGGAGATGTTGGTCCACCCCATATGGCCACTTTGTCACTTCCAGGATTGACAATTGGTTTGTCGGGCTGGCTCTTCTCTACCTCTGTCGTTCAGAATCCCGTAATTCCTAAACAATCTAATCAGCAACTAGACGACACTAGAGTTGTCTCCCAACCTTCTACTTCATCTGATTCTCCCTCTCCTCCTTCCTCTTCGCTTGATAAAGCCGATAAAGCTAAAAGTCAGGTAATTGAGAAGAAGAAGAAGTAGAAAGAGAAAAAGGAAAAGAAGAAAAAAGAACCAAAATTGAAAGGGAGCAACCAAGTATCGTCTAGCAAAAATTCACACACCACACAGTCAAAACCTAAATATCCTTGCGTCATTTGCAGTGGAGACCACTATCACCTAGATTGTCCCTGCATCCATCGGATCTTAAGGGACTGGTCTCCTCATTTCCACAATTCGGTAGCATCAACCTCTGGCGATCACGTTGAATGCTCACAATCAACCAGTGAAAGTGAAGCACATGGACAAAGAAGAATGCTAAACTTCCTTGTAAGTTGTGTGAAGGCGATCACGCCGTCCACCGTTGTCCCTTCCTTGAAGAGGCTAAAAGAGTTTTGGATAATCGTCCGGTTTCACCGCTACGACTTCCTCCTGGATATAAAAAAACTCTTGCCAAGCCCTCCACCAGTTGAAAATCCGGCTAGCCCATCATTGTGGTCAGCCGAAGCACCTATCATTGAAAATGAACCCTTTGAATCCATACCAAATGAAAGTCAAAGGATCGATATGGCAGTTGACCTTGTCTTGCCTTCAGAGTGTTCATCTTCGAATGATACCGTCACTAAAGAGAGAGAATGACATCGTTCAAATTCTTTTCATCAACACCGACTCCGATGAGCTTGGGGGCAGTTCTCCCGTTCCTTTATCGCAGGAAGGAAGTTCATCAGAGTCATATCTAGCCGTGTATTTGGTCCCACCACCAAGCAACCTAGTTGTTTCCTTCGGCTGGAATCTACTAGGCAGACCCCGTTTACCAGCCAGTGTACCATTCAGAATCATTGTACAAGCTTATAGAATGCTCATGGTTGGTACCATAATTGATGAAGGGGCTCCTGTGAGTATCCTTTCGTCAACTGCTTGGTAAGCGCTTGGTTCACCATCACTTTTGCCTAAAATGAGAAATCTAATAGGCTTCGACAAGGGAACCAGTCGACCTTTAGGGATCCTTCCAAATGTGCCCATAACTTTGAGAAGAAAACTATTCACATGAACGTTATGGTAGTTCAAGGACCTTTAGATTATAATCTACTCCTTGGACGCGACTATATTTATTGCATGGGTGCCATCATCTCCTCACTCTTTAGAGTAATGTGTTTTCCGCACCAAGGTAGAATGGTCAAGCTCGTGGACCAAATGTCATTCCCCGGATCACACATCGTAAATAGTCAAATGTTGTCCCTAAATAGTCTTTTCACACACAAAATGTCTCATCGGTCTCCAGTCCATCCACCTGATGAACACGAGTGATTCAGGAAGGTGTGACTAAAACCCAGGGGGCATGCACCCCTGTCAACTTTGGTAGAAAAACTCTAGGTATAGGGTAGGTTTCAGCGAAGGATATATGACTAGTCTGATACCTGTCCGTATAGGAAAAGGGGATTAGACCGGATAAGATACCTTCGTTAGAAGGTAGGCCTTTCCCGATAAAACAAATGCTTTGTCTGCAAATTGAAGGGTAACCTGGAAACTCTACTTTGCTATACCTGGGGGCATGCAAACCTTTTGTAAGCAAGCAAGAAATGACCAGCTAACGTTAGCTCTATGATTTCACTGACTTCAACCGCCTAGGTTGGGTGAGTGGCCGAAACCATTCATCTTTGCATGGGCAATCTGCGCGTCGGCAAAGTAAAGGAAAAATTGTCCTGCCTAGCCTTGATGATGATATTAGTAGTTCAGTAAAGAGGCGTAGTTGGTCGTTGCTAGCATGCATACAAGAGGCTCCGGGGCAAAGCTTCAAAAGGTGCAAGCTCCATAAAAAATGGCATCTTGAATGAGACATTCTTATCATCCGACTGGCGAGTAATGTTGTCGCAGAGTTCAAGCTCGTTAAAAAATAAACTCTCCACGAGCAGTTTTAGCACATAGTTGAAGTTCGTTAAAAAATAAACATAAGTCATGAGCAAGTGTTTCTCCCAGCATTTAAGCTCATTAAAAAATGAACCGGTAAATAACCATTGTGAATGCCTTATCGCCAGCTTTAGAGCCTTGGTCGTGTTCTCGCCGTCACCTCCACTCTGTTTTTAGCCAATAATTCACCCCATATGATTGTTTACCCCTTCGAGGAACATCTGCGAAGAGTGATTTTGCTAGCCATCCTTGTAACACTGCCGTGATTGGAAAATTCAAATCTTACCTGGAATTAGCTACTACCCGAAACTATAACTCGTTCCTCGAAAACGAGTCTTCTTTAAGCTCTTTTCACCTGACTCGTAAAATATGAAAAGATCGTCGAGCGATTGGCCTCTCCGGCTCGTTAAAAGGCATCAGAAGTGCTATCCCTCCTCTAGATTTTAATCTTTTTGGACTTGAGGGATTATTACACAAAAAGATCAAGCACTTGTCTTGTTCGGCTCGTTAAAACTATCGAAAATTCATCCCTATTGTATTATTTTACGCTTTTTCGGACTTAAGGGTTTATACAATGAAAAAGAATCTTCGAAGTCTTCTTTCTATTTCTTTCAGACTCTCTAAAATTGAAAGAGGCCGAGTTATCTTTTTCATCAAACTCGTTAAAACCGAATAGCGACAAACTCGTCCAAATGGATGAGAATGAGTTTCACTGTCACTAGGCTCGCTAAAATATAGCGACAGGTTCGTCCGAAAGGTGGATTATAGAACAAGCATATGTTATCCTCCTCAAGCTTGACAAAAATAAAGAGGTACTGGTTAGCAATGACTAGGGAAAATTGGGAAGAAAACAAGAAGAAAATTTATTGGTAGCAAGTCGCTCTTGAACATGACACTTTCCTTCCCCATCCATGCCAGGTTGGGTTGTTCCGTTCACTGGTCTTCACCATTAGTCTGTCACACCATCCATATTTGGCATTAATGCTACCAATCCATAATCAGTGTCACTGATATGTTCAAGAGAAGTCATTCAGACAATTCACCTGTGTCTCACCCACTGCAATACATTCATGCTTCATTCCTTCATGACCGCCACCCTGAACTCTGTATCGTCAGTTTGTTTTCACCTCCAAAATCATTTGCTTCATTCCGTGTCATTGATGTGGGATTCATTAAGGCCCTCCTACAATGGGTTGCTTCTTGTTGACATCAGCTTATTATCCAAGAAGTTGACTTAGGAACAACCCTTTCAGTACTTTGAAGCTTGCATGCCTCAATGGCAAGTTTCTCACTTTCGGTGACAGGTTTACATCAATGGCCTTCAACCAAGAGATTTTACGTGGTGTTTGATGCCAATTCCCTTTTCACACCACGTGAATTGTACTGTAGTACCTTGAGGGTCATCGTCATTATTGGTGATTCCTCTCGCGCCTGTTAACAGCTTACATCATTGGCTGGTAATCAGGCCATGTCTTTACATGTTCGACTCCAGAACATTTTTCACATGGATCGACTTGTACTCCAAGTGAAGATTGAACGAGTTTTGAAGACCCCAGATCTAGTTTCATCCATCTGGGCTGTGATATATTCAGGAGTATAAAAACATCCAGTGTACATCATTGTCGAACAGATGATCATCCAAATCAAAGGATGATGTGTCCATATCATTAGTCTGTCACACAGATGATCGTCTGTCCTATGTACATGAAAAATGAATTTATAAAGCTGAGCGTGGGAATGCCTGCCTTAGCTAGATCATGAAAAAATGTTGTCAAAATAATGTATTGTATTGTATCTTATTACAAGTCACCTCCAAGCTCGGAAAAAATTTGGATCCTCATAGTAAAGAATTTCACCTGACATCAAAAAAGATTAAAGACCTCATGCTTTAGGGGGCAATTGTTATAGACATTTTTGGGCACTTCAACCCCAATCACAAATGTCCATAAACTAAGGGCTCTTAAGTCCCTAAAAGTGTTGCTTCACTGCCTAAAGGAATAAGGTCAACTGATTACATCATCTCCAAGAAGTTCTCCACTGAAAAATTGCTCATAAATGGTCAAAATTGGACCATACTAAAAGCTCAATGCTGAGGGTGTGATGCATATCACCTTCCCAGTGTACAGGGTTCGATGCATACTGATTTTCTCCTATGTAGGGTGCGATGGTCGGGAATGGAAAAATGGTAGAGACCAAAATGCGAGGTGGAAGATCATGGAATCTTCCAGAAGCTTCCCCTCTGACACTTGCCACTCCATTTTCGACCAAGGATGAGTAAGAGATCATCATTCTCCAAGTGGCAGTAGGAACTATCAGAGAGAGGACACTAATCAATATCCCAAAAGATGACTCACCTCTCTGTAATCATCTATATATGGATCCCTCATCACAGAGATCTAGAGGCTGGAATTTTGTATCTTATAGAGAAGTGTTGTTGGTATTCTGGTGTATATTCACAGTGTTGGGTGATCTAGCTTTGTTTGAGGTGAAGAAGGGCTTCTTAGCTGGAGGATGATGCTCAGTCATAACACATGGTTGTAATCTTCTTGCTACCTTTCATCTGAATAGAGCTATTCTTGTTTCCTTCCATATTCTTGTGTACTTGTTTATATATGCTTGTATATGGTTAATGCACATCTGATCTTGCATTATTTATGAATTTAGATCCTTGTTTCTTGCATATTAGTATGTTGCTGTGATTCCACAGGTCCTTTTAGCTGGGTAGACAAAGAAGAAGCGGCAAAACTCTATCAAGAAGGAGAGGAAATCGAGCGCAAGACTCAGGTTGGCCCTCTTGGTTCTCCTCTCATCTATTTTCATAAAAGGAATCAATAGTAGACTTTGATTGTTTGTTTCTAAGATAGCCACCCATCTTAGTGGGAATAGCAGCATCCGAGTGGACATTATTCCCGTATAACAGGGACAATTCCTAAAATGTTTTCATGGGTTCTCACATCAATGTGACCACACGGTCACGTGATTATGGTGAAGCTGAAATATCCAAGGATAAATCTATTCCCTAAACTATGGATCCACTTCATATTGAGTGACCCTCTGTCGAGTCTATACCTCGTATACCAAAAGGTTCCGCCAAATGCGCGACTATCAACCCTAATTCTAGGGTAGCCCAAAATTACTCCATTGTTGAGGATCTGGCTCAAAGTCGATGAGCTATGTTTGCTTTAGAGGTACTCCAGTCGTGTCTAGCTCAACGAAGTGCTTTGCTTTCAGTGATAGGGGTAGTTGATGCAAACAATTCTTTAGTGCTCACTTTTGACATGCTCAATGTCAAAAAGAGACTCCCTCATCTTATGGCTTTTCAAATAAAGTCTACTTACCGAAAAACTAACATTTTTCGAACAGTTATAGATGAGGGAGCTTCCATGTGCATCATGTGAATGTCATGTTAGAAGGTCATTAGATCGCCTTCGGCTGTTCCTTCACCCACACTCTTGACAACATTTGGCGGTCATTCTCATAGGCCACACAGGATTATCCCGACCTTTCCTATATGTGTTGGAGGAAAGGTCGTTAACTTCGAAGTAGAAATCGATGATGCCAACCCAGATTACAATCTCCTCTTAGGATGAAATTTGATTTATGAAATGGATGTTGTCATTTCGACTCTATTTCGAGTCCTTTGTTTTCCTCATGAGGTGAAAATTGTTAAGGTTGATCAATTGGATTATTCTCCAGTTGACCCCCATTCAAATTCAGATTCCACTGTTCCATTGGTGGATAAGCCTCGTCAACCTATCAAGAATCTAGGAGTTGGGATGTATTCTTCATTGATGGGTACATTTGATTTTCCCACTCCTATAGCTAGAATCAATGTCATTTCATTCTCCAAAGAGTCTTCACGAGAAGAGTTCTTGCAGACTCATTATTTTTCAGACCCTTGGACCTTGCCTTCGCCTACTACCACATTAGATGAAGGACAGGTTGGTGGAATGGCATTCCCTATGTCTATAGCAGAGCTTAGATATCAGAGTATCATTAACTCTGTAGATGACCATCCTACTCCTTTTTCAGAGGAAGTGTTAGATGGTGATGTGGCTCCAGCTTGGACCCTTGACTCTTCTTCTGCTATGGATTGCTTAGATACGGTTTTACCATCTAAGGAAGCAATCTTAGAAGCAATCATGGGTGTAGATTGACCTTGGGAAGACTTACACCATTGTTCATATTTTCTTCCCCCATTGTGAGAAGTCGAGTCTAGGTTCTCCAATATGCTTACTAGCGATGTTTGTATGGTTTCAAACCCTTTGGTTACAACACACATCCATGTTGAAGGTAACATGTTCGTCATTTCAAAAACCATACCCATAAACATCTCTAGAAATCCTAATATTATAGAAAATGTCTTCATCAGAGCCAAGTGTTCCCTGAAGAGATTCAAATTTACACCAACCTATTTAAATATTTTCCGAATGTATTTGCTTGGTTTTATGAAGAAATGCCTGGTATTGATCCATCCATCATTCAACATGAGATCAAGACATATGAAAAAGCTAAGCCGATTTGTCAGAAGCTTCGGCCGGTCAATCCTAGGAAAGCAACAACTATTAAAGTTGAAGTAGAAAAGTTGCTCAAGGCAGGTTTTATATAACCCGTTCCTCTAATGGATTGGGTTTCTAATCCAGTCCCGGTTGATAAAAAACAAGGAACAATCTGTGTATGCATTGGCTTTAGGGATTTGAACAAGGCTTGTCCAAAAGATAATTACCCCACACCGTTTATTGATTAGATAGTGGATGAATGTGCAGGTAATGAGATTTTTTCCTTAATGGATGGATTGTAGGGTTATAATCAAATATCTATCTGTCCAGAAGACTAGCATAAGATAGCTTTCATATGTCACTGGGGTACCTTTGCATATGAAAATATGCCTTTTGGTCTTAAAAATGCTGGAGTGGCATTTCAGCAGACCATGTCATACGCTTTCCATGACATCAAGCATGTCATCAAAGCATACATAGATGATTTAGCTGCTCATTCTCAAAAGAGAATTGATCATTCTAGTCACCTTCGGTTGGTTTTCAAATGATGTCGTTTTTACAAGATCCGATTGAATTCACTAATATTTTTCTCGGTTAGTCATTTGTTTTTTTTGGTCCATTGAGAATAACATTGATTCTTCTTATTTAGAAAATAAAAGTTCCAATGGCTTTTGCTACTGCAAACCTTCCAACCATAATTCCCTTTGGATAGGCATCTTCCTAGTAGGCAAGGACTGGGACCTTGTACTGAGAATGGGAAATGTGTTTTCATGGTGACATCTGGTCAGTTGTTAGGGTTCATTGTGTCAACCAAAGGGATTCGAGTTGATCCCTTCAAGGTAGAGGCAATAGTTCAGTTTCCTCCTCCATCTTCCATCTGACAACTTCAAAGTCTTCAGGGGAAGGAAAATTTCTTGTGATGGTTTACAGTGAACTATGCTGATATAACCAAAGGGTTTATGCATTTTCCCAGGAAAGCAGTTCCATTTCTATGGGATGACTTTGCACAATAATCTTTTGGTACCTTGAAGTAGGCGTTGATTTTTGCCCCGCTTTTGAGTCCATTGGATTAGGGTAGAGATTTCCTTTTATATCTTGCAGCTACAGAATCAACCACAGGTATGGTTCTGGTTCAGGAAGATGATGCTCTTACAGAGCATGTGATTTACTACTTGAGTTGAGGTTTGGTAGGCCCTG
The DNA here is from genome assembly GCA_000404065.3 of Pinus taeda. Classification (NCBI taxonomy): domain Eukaryota; kingdom Viridiplantae; phylum Streptophyta; class Pinopsida; order Pinales; family Pinaceae; genus Pinus; species Pinus taeda. The sequence goes on along the minus strand of APFE030162574.1, from coordinate 190,265 downwards.
AACTACACTATTCTCCAGTTGAGAAATTAGCCTTGGTAGCTGTCCATGATGTCCAGCGGCTCTAGCATTATATTCTGCTATGCAAAACATTTGTCTTAGCGGCGGTCAATCCATTCCAATTTGTCATCAGTAGGTGAGTTATTGGGGGCAATTACAATAGATGGATTGTTATTTTACAAGAATTTGATCTCGATTTCTTGTCGGCCAAGTCTAAGAAATCATTGATTCTTGCTCAATTAATTTCCGAGCTGCCTTGTGGAGAGGATATTGTTTATGAGGAAAGTTTTCCCGATGAACATATGTTCCTCATCTCTTCACAAGATCCCTGGTATGGAGATATCATAATCTATCTGTAGACTTCGAAGTTACCTCCTACTGACTCCATTGATGAATGTCGAAAATTACATCACCTGGTTAAGAACTACGTGATCATTGGTGATACATTATATTGTTGAGGGGTTGATTCAATCCTTAGGGATTGTTTAACCTTAGAGGAAGCAGAATCTATGCTTAATGATTGCCACAGTGGATCTTGTGGTGGTCATATTTCAAAGTTTGCTACAAACCAGAAAATCTTGAGTGCCAGCTACTTTTGGCCTTCGCTTTTCAGAGATTGTATTGAAGCGGTCAAATGTTGCCATCCTTGTCAAGTCTATATGTAGAAGATGCATGCGCATGTAGCTCCTCTTTTCCTTGTAATCACTATCAGTTCTTTTAAAAAGTGGGGTATTGACTTTACTACTTGTAATTTGCCTTCAGCAGCGAATCACAAGTACATTATTGTGGCCGTAGACTACTTTACAAAGTGGGCTGAGGCCATGCCCACTTATAAAAATGATAGTGAATCAGTGGCATTGTTCCTTTTCAATCAGATTATTTCACAGTTTAGTATCCCGAGAGAGATTGTTAGTGACCATGGTAGTCATTTCTAGAACCAACTAGTGTCCAAATTGGCTCTTAAATTGGGTTTCCGGCAGGAGCATTCATCACCGTATTATCCTTAGGCCAATGGCCAAGTAGAAGCCATGAATAAGTCCATCAAGACGATCCTGCGAAGAACAATTGACAAAAATCAATCCAATTGGCATCTCATGTTGTATCTAGCTCTCTGAGCATACCGAACTTTGGTAGAGACTGCCATTGGTTTTACACCTTTTCAGTTAGTTTACAGGTTGGAATCTATCTTTCCTGTTGAATGTGAAATTCCATCTCTTAAGCTAGTTGTTGAGCTCCTTCCAAAGACCTATAGTCTTGAAGAGCGCTTCCTTCATTTGGAACATCTCGATGAGCAACGTCGGGATGATGCCACAATCAATGAGGCTCATAAGAAAAGGGTTAAAACTTAGTACGATAGAGCTATCCGTCCTCGAGTCTTTTCTGAACGTGACCTTGTCTTGGTCTATGACTAAGATAAAGATACCTTGGGGGTAGGAAAATTCAAGTCTATGTGGTATGCTCACTTTATAGTGAAATGAGTTTTAGAAAAAGGGGCTTATGAATTAGTCGATTTTGAAGGGAACAAGTTGGCGGAGCCCTGAAATGGGCTCTACCTCAAGAAGTATTTTGCCTAGGTTACAACCAAGCAATGGCTTCTTTGTATATTTTGTATTTTTTTTCATATCTTATCAGGAGCTTTCATGATATCGACAATTTTTTATCTGCTTTGGCAGGTGTTGATGGATGACTTGGTCTATTTCGGATTCGCTGATGGTGCTAGTTGACACACTTGGAATCTCGCTTCCATAGCTTAGGTGATTTATTATCCAACTGGTTAGTTGATGGTATCAAGGGGATTGTGTATTGGTCCTACATCAAATAATATGGCCGAGTATACTACCGTCATTAATTTACTATTCGAAGCTATTTCTTATGGAATCGATTCGTTGGTAGTCTATCTTGATTCACAACTGGTAGTATCACAATTGATAACATTTATCAGGTTCGGGATCCTTGTTTATATCGCTGATATTTGAGAGTGAAGGTGTTACAAATATCATTTGTTTATATTACTTATTTTCACATTCCACGATCTGATAATTCATTAGCAGATTCTATCACTAATCAAGCTTTAGATTGGCATATCATTCATTCATCAAGATAAAATCAAGCATGAAAAAGTTGGAACTGTATATATATATATATATATATAATATATATAAATTATAATATACTATATATATATAATATATATATATATAATATTATTATATATATATATATATATATATATCATAAAATCGCCCGTGTGTACATAAAGTGTGTCAAAAATAATATACAAAATGGGGACTAAAATGCCCATAATCATGTTCAGTACATCTAATAACCCAACTTAGGATGAGCGGCTAAGGAGGTGGCCATTGCTTTGGCCACACACCGAGAAAAGCAAACCCAATTGTGTGGCACTCCTACCACATAGCTATTATAGCTCCAAATCTCACTCTTGATGTTTGTGATGATGCACTCATGGCCTAGGGCAACCCCTCCTTCCAGACTTGGTCCAAATACTTAAAAAACAGTGTTTTACTCCCTATACGTGACATTGCCCTGAGCTAAACGCGTGTCTACACAGGTTTTTGTATACCCAACCCGCGTATATGTCTTAAAACACTTAAAAAAATTAAATCTCCTTAATTTCGGGCAGAGATCATAGGTTTTACCTGTTGATTACCTATTAGTGCTTGTGGCCCAACTGTTCCCAACCAATTCCCAACTAAAAAGCTACTTTGGGAGAAGCATAAAAAGGCTTCAATTGTAAGGCCTAAAGGAGGAGAGAATAAAGAGAAAAATAACTCTGGTGAGATTATCCCTAATCAAGCCTAAATATCCTTGTGCTTCTAGCACTTCCCCCATTATAGGAAACCCTTGTTTCCTTGATTTATGATGTCTTTTCACTAGTTGAGATATCCTTGTGTGAGTCATGCAAGGAGCCTTTTGAAGGCTTGGGATTGGACGGATCCGGAGGATGATTCTGCTTGGAGCCAAAGAGAGGAAGATTTAGGTGATATCATTCCCCACTTTGTTTTAGTTATCTACAATAAAGAAACATTGTCTTGTTCCCAAAATCAATCTTATTCATGCTTATGATGTTGTTGCTATGGTTTGCATATGAATCGTTGTTTCAATGGTATAACTAACTACCTTTTAATATGTTATGAAGTTGATTTCTATATGATGCTTGGTCCATATACTGCTATGCTTCTTTGAATTGATTATTTTGCAAGTTTATGGATTGAAAGGAACTCCAAGAGGCCTTGGACCCTCGTTGGATCTACCCAAATGAAGGACCCCCAAGTGAACCTCTCTTCGTGTAGTTTGCTTATTTAAATATCATGGCTATGTGGAATGATTTTTTTTACTGTAGATAACCCCCGCTCTGCTAGGGTATTGACTCAAAACCCTAGGGGACTTTGTACCTCAATAGAATTGGCGACTTCACTGGGGAAAACAGTATTGTTGTTCCTAGTTTGGGTTAATTTAAGCCAATCAGTGCTTAGCCTTTTGATTTTCTTTTTATAACTGAGTTGTCTATTCCTATAGGAACTCAAAATTTAAGTCTGAACAATTTCTTCAGACCCCTTTTTTGCTTTTTCTTGTGAACTATTACATACGTAGTTTTGTCAGGTTACAAAAGCATATGTACACAAGTTTCCCCATATGAACCCGCGTATACGCAGGTTTCTTTGGGTTTAATCACGTATACACGCAGCTGTGCATTGATATAGTCATGTATACCCTTATTTTCCAAGATTTTTGTAAATCTTTCTTGTTCAGTAAATTTGTTTGTTGGTCTGAGTGTTTCCTAAGCAGTCAAGTTTAGTTGTCAGACTGTGTTTTTACATCAAGTTTCCAGTTTCAAATTCTCTCTGTTTGTGGAAAGTTTTGGTCTTGTTTTGTTTTGTTTCAAGTATCATCATATGTGTTTGATCACACGATATTTCTCTCTAGAATTTTGGTTGTTCTGGTCTTCTAGGGCAGAAATATTGGTTTCAATCTTTGTGACAAACTTTACCTTTGTGATCTTCTTGCTTTGTGTCAAAACTGCATCTTGTGGTCATTTGCTTTTCTTTCTTTTTGAAAGTTTTTGAGTGATTATTTTGAGAGTTGTCTTTCTTGATCTTTTGATCGTTGTCACCAAGCTCTTTTTGCTACTTTTTGGTCATTAAGAGCATCTTGAAACACCTATTTTGTTGAGTTTTCACCCATTTCGAGTTGATAACTTGCAAAGTGTTTTTGTTGCCTATTCTTCGGTCTCAAAGTTTTCAATAGTATTTGGAGCACTTTTTAAAAGTCATTTTTTCTTTTTTCTTTTGAAGAAAACTTCTTAGAAACTTGGTTTTTGCTTTCTTTGGCCTTGTTTTGATTTGGTTTCTTTTTGCGAGTGAAAGTGCATTTTTGTTTGTCTTGAGATTTGATTTTAGTGTTTGGACAAAAATGAGAATTAACAACTTATATTCTATCTAAACATCTTAAGTGGCTAATTAGAAGCGATAAACAAGTTACTGTCATTCTTTGCTTTAGAGTAGTCTTAAGTTTTTGCATCATCATATACTCATTGCATTAGGATAGTTTGTGCATCTTTTAGGCCATCCATAGTTTTTGTTAGTTTTTGTGAGTGTGAAGCTTGTTAAAAGAAAAGAAAAGAGAAATTTATTGCTTTCTTAGAAGTTCCTTAGAACCTGGTAGAAATTTCTTTCATCGAAGAACAAAATGAGTGCATCTGCATATAGTTTGGTTTTTATTAGTTTCTTTTGTGTTGAAAAACACCACAAGTTTCATTTCTGTTTATCCCTTGACTTAAGAACAGTCCATTTGAAAACAAGCGCTAACTAAAATATACTAGAACTTTTTTTATATTTTCAATTTAGACACAGCAAGAAGTTTTAGGATATTTAGGGCCTTGGATTAGGTGAGTGGAGAGAAAACTCTCCAAGGCCATTTTAAACTGTCAAACATAAAAGTCTGAATAACGAGTGCAAATCCAATAGCGTTAGGGAGACCAAGAAAGCTCCAGATCTGGGAGTTAAGCATGAGGGTTTTTAAAGATAAGGAAGAGAGATACCCCCTATCCTACTTGTTAGATCTTACCTCAAGACTGTTTCGCCTGGCTTCTGACACAAGTTGGTAACCTTAGTTGCTTCTCATAGGGATCTACACAGGTGGCTACGGAGGAGAATCCTGTGGCACCTAAGGTCAGCGTTGTATCACTCTCAGCGGCACTTTTGGAGGGCACCCTCGTGAACCTTGGGGGATTGCACCAGCACAGGCTGTTGTTAGGAGGTCAATGTAACTTCCTCTGTTACCTTCACTGGTAGGACTGGGTTGTCATTATCCCAGACTATCTTTGAAAGGCCCCTTACTTCACTTTCTTGTATTTTGGTGTTCGACCCTCACCACCCGGAGCGAAAATACTCGAAAGTTGTTTGACTGGCTGACATATTTTAGGGACTTTCTAGTGTGCGCTCTGTGCTCTTAGTTGGCCTAGATTTCATCTTTTCTTGAGTATTTAATTAGATCTTAATTAAATTTCAAAGTGGCTGACCGATTGCTTCGATGGTCTCAAAGGCTTCGTGGTCTTTCACCACCAAGTTTAGAGCCTTCTCCTAGAAGGTGTAGAGCCAATACTACCAGTGGGTTTCATCACATGGTAGCCGACACATCAGGGATTGATCCTCCTCCTGGGGGAATTAGTGTTTAGGATAGGCCTGGTACTTCCCCAGAACTAGAGAGGAACACCCGAGTTCTTTATCGAGTTCTCTTTCAATCAGAAGATAACATTGAAGTAGAAGAACTCCCAGAGTCATTAGTGGCTCTGAATTCTCCTCTACCTTCTAATCATTCAAACGTATTAAAATACGTTGGAACTCTGACGCATAGACCATCAAGTCTAGGTCATATTGCGCACTTACCTTTTAATGACCACCATTGGAAGCATGGCTTCTACCACAAATGCTACAACCATGCAGACTCCGACATCAGTACAAGGGGGAGGAACCATTTCCATCCCTTCTACATCTTTATTTGGGTATACTACTAGCACATCTTTTTTTGGATCTACTACCATTCCATCAACGAGTGGAAGTTCCCAAGCGTATGCATCCATTTCTGGATTCTTTCCATTTGGCACTCAGTCACAGGGTATTCCATCAGTTCCATTCAATGCCTCCACATCCATGACGAGTGGATCGGCTTCTTTCCAGGCTTTTCCTTTTGGAAGTGGACATATACCACATTCCAACCTGACGATAGGATCTATGCCTTTTTCTTCTATAGGTCAAGGTAGTAATCCTTTTCAAGGTTGGACTAACCCTGCAGTTAGTGGCATAAGAACTAGGAATCTATTTTTTGGCCAACAAGGGAATAGGCTGTACTCCACAGTTAGTTCGTTTCGAAGTATTCCTCCATTAGCTTCTTCTTGGAATCCTTATCAGGGGTTATCGACTCCTTATAATTCTTTAGGAGGGAGCTTCACTGGTTATGGAGGCTTTTCGGCCGAAGTTGGTCAAGCTCCGAGTTTTGTTGGATCACAAGGTTCACCTTTTGGTTTAGCTAATTCTGTTGGTTACTTCGAGCAGCCCGGTGTGTTACATAATCTAGGCCAATCTTTTTAGAACTTTGGGAACTCTGCCCATTCTGGGTGGAATCCCCAAGGTCCTCCTAGGCTTCCTTTTCTAGCAACTCTACATTTGCCAGATCTCACGAAATTGAAAAACAATCCAATCAAATACAATCTGGCCTAGCCTCTGCTCCCAACTAAAGTCCCACCATATATTCCAAAGTTCGAAGGGAAGAGTGGTGAAGACCCAGGCGACCATGTAACCACATTCCATTTGTGGTGCTCATTAAACTCCCTCATCAATGACTCGGTTAGGTTGAGACTTTTTCAATGCACCTTAGCTAGCAATGTGGCCAAGTGGTATACAGAGTTTCCAAGGGGCAGCTTTACATCTTTCGCTTATTTGGCTAACATTTTTCTAAGCCATTTCTAGTTGCTCGTCCATTATGAGGAACCGAACTTCCAACCAATTTCCGTCAGGATACAACAACCAACATTTCTGATCATATTCAGGAATGGAGATGGAGAAAGAGGCTCATTAAAGCTAAAATTCCTCTTGAATACCATCTTGAATGGTTTTTGAAATCCTTACAACCTGAGATCTCTAAGGACGTGTCTCTGTCCAGAGTCTATTCTGAAGAGCAAGCTATTTTTAGGGCCTAGCAGTTAGAATTGATTTACTCTCAGTTTGGGATTCTACAAAAGATCTTGCTTGATGCTCCCGAAAATAAGGTTGATATAGCCAAGTCGAAGCCAGGTCCCCATGTAGATGGTATCGTTGGATCCATAGACACCAATGCGGTGAACCTGTTGAGCCAATTGCAGCAGTTGTCTTTACAAACTGCTCCTACCAATCAAGTCACATCGTCTAACCCTTCGTCTTCTCAACCCTCTTCAGTTAATGCCATCCAATCTTCCAACCCCAAAGGAAATCAAAATTCCAATGGGAAAAAGAAAGGACGAGGTAAGAAAAAGATTCAATATGGGAAGAAAGACACAAATAAACCCGACAATAAAGCTAGTGGTGGTGGAAATGAGTCTAGAAAGAAAGTCAAGTTTCCATGCAAGTTATCCAGTGGAGACCATTTAACTCATCTCTGCCAAAAAATTCAAGATGCTCAGTGCTTGTTAGGGTAGCAAGACACTTCTCGCTCTCAAGCTGTGTTAACCAACCCTTTTCCCCAAGGGCAACGGATGCTTACTGGCACGAATTAAAATCTTGGTACGTTTGCAAGAGGCAACCAGGAAGGGGATAAGTCATTAAATGTTTTCATGATGGGTTCTAATGTCCATGTGGCCACTCGGTCATGTGATTATGATGATTACGATGAAACTGAAACATCCAAGGAAAAATCTACTCTCGAAACTACCAACCTTCATATTGAGCGACTCTTTGTCAAGACTATACCTCAGATACCGAAAGCTTCCGCTAAATGTGCGAATATAAATCCTAATGCTAGGACCACCCAGAATTACTCCATTATTGAGGATTTGGCTCAGAGTCCATGCACTATGTTTTCTTTATAGGTTCTCCAGTCATGTCCAACTCAACGAAGTGATTTGCTTTCGGCAATAGGGGCAGTTGATCCAAATAATTCTTTAGTGCTCACTTTCGACATGCTTAATGTCAAAAAGTGACTCCCTCATCATATGGCTTTTCAAATAAAGTCTACCTACTAGAAAGTTAACATTTTTTGAACCATTATCGATGAAGGAGCTTCCACGTGCATCATGTCCACGTCATGTTGGAAGGACATTGGATCACCTTTGGTTGTTCCTTCACAAATTCTCCTGACAACATTTGATGGGCATTCTCATAGGCTGCATGGGATTATCCCGACCTTTCCTATATGTGTTGGAGGAAAGGTCATTAATATCGAAGTAGAAGTCATTGATGCTAACCTAGATTACAATCTCCTCTTAGGAAGGAATTGGGTATACGAAATGGATGCCATTATTTCGACTCTGTTTCGTGTCATTTGCTTTCCTTGAGAAACTTCGGACTCTACTGTTCCCTTAGTGGCTAACCCTTGTCTTCCTACTAAGAATCTAGGAATTGGGATGTATTCTTCACTGATGGGTACATTTGATTTTCCCTCTCCCATTGCTAGAATCAATGTCGTTTCATCATCTAAGGAATATCCACAAGAAGACTTCTTCCAAACTCATTATTTTTCAGACCCTTGGACCTTGCCTTCACCTACGACCACATTAGATGAAGGATAAGTTGGTGGAATGGCATTTCCCATGTCTGCAGCAGAGCTTAGATATCAGTCTCTCGTCAACTCTACAGACAACCATTCTACTCCTTTATCTGAGGAGGAGTTAGATGGTGATGTGGCCTCAGCTTGGACCCTTGATTCTACCTCCACTATGGACTACTTAGATATGGCTTTACCATCTGAGGAAGCAATCCTAGAAGTAATGATGGGGGTAGATCGACCTTGGGAAGACTTACAGCATCACTCATATTTTCTTCCTCCGTTGCAAGAAGTAGAATCTAGGTTCTCCGAGCTATTTACTAGTGATGTTTGTACGGTGTCAAATCCTTTGGCTCCAGCACACTTTCGTGCCAAAGTTAATATGTCGGTGATTTCAAAAATGATATCTGTAAACATCTCTAGGAACCCTAACATGATTGAGAATCTCTTCATCGGAGCCAAATGTTCCCTTGAAGAAATTCAAAGTTGCACCAACCTTTTTAAGGAATTTCGAGATGTATTCGCTTCGTCTTATGAAGAAATTCCTGGAATTGATCCATCTATAGTTCAACATGAGATCAAGGCATATGAAAATCCTAAGACGATTCATCAGAAGCTTCGACCAATTAATCCTAGGAATGCATTAGCTATTAAAGCTGAAGTAGAGAAGCTGCTCAAGGCGGGTTTTATATACCCTGTTCCTCTTACGGATTGGGATTCCAATCTAGTCCCTGTAGATAAAAAGTAAGGAACAATTTGAGTATGCATTGAATTTAGAGACCTAAACAAAGCTTGTCCCAAAGATAATTACCCTACACCATTTATTGATCAGATTATTGATGAATGTGCGAGTAATGAAATTTTCTCCTTCATGGATGGTTTTTCCGGTTATAATAAGATCTCTATCTGTCCTGAAGAATAGCATAAGACAACTTTTATATGTCCCTGGGGTACCTTTGCATACAGAAAGATGCCTTTTGGTCTTAAAAATGATGGAGCTACCTTCCAGCGGGCCATGTCATACGCTTTCCATGACATCAAACATATCCTCGAAGCATACTTGGGTGATTTAGCTGCTCATTCTTGAAAGAGAATTGATCATCCTCGTCACCTTCGATTGGTTTTTGAGCGATGTCGATTTTACAAGATCCAATTGAATCCCAATAATTGTGTTTTTGTGGTTACATCTGGTCGGTTATTGGAGTTCATTGTGTCAACTGAAGGGATTCGAGTTGATCACTTCAAGGTAGAAGCAATGATTCAGTTTCCTCCCCCATCCTCAATTCAACAACTTCAAAGTCTTCAAGGGAAGGCTAATTTCTTAAGAAGGCTTACAACGAGTTATGCCGAGATCACTAAAGGATTTATGCATTTGCTACAGAAAGGAGTTCCATTTGTATGGGACGACTTTGCGCAGCAGTAATTTGATGCCTTGAAAAAGGCAATAATCTTTGCCCCGCTTTCGAGTCCACCAGATTAGGGTAGGGATTTCTTTTTATATCTCACTGCTACAGAATCAACCATAGGTATGGTTCTCATTCAGGAATATGATTCTCTCATGGAGCATGTGATTTATTACTTGATCCGAGGCTTGGTAGGTCCTGAACTTCACTATTCTCTTGTTGAGAAGTTGGCTTTGGCAGCTATCCATGTTGTCTAGCGGCTCTGCCCTTATATCTTGCTACCCAAAAATTTTGTCTTAGCGGCAGTTAATCCATTCCAATTTGTCCTCAATAGGTGACTGATTGGGGGCAAATACAATCAATGGATCGTTGTTTTACAAGAATTCGACCACGAGTTCTTGTCCACCAAGTCTAAGAAATCTATTGTTTTTGCAGAGTTAATTTCTGAGCTACCTTGTGGAGAGGATATTGTTTATGAGGAAAGTTTTCCCGATGAACATCTATTCCTCATCTCTTCACTTGACCCTTGGTATGGAGATATTATTGTCTATCTCCAGACTTGGAAGTTTCCCTCTACTTTCTCTAAGGATGAATGCTGAAAATTACATCACCTGGCTAAGAACTATGTCATCATCGGTGATACATTATATCATCGAGGGGTTGATTCAATCCTTAGGCGTTGTTTAAACTTTGAGTAAGCAGAGTTATTGCTCAATGATTTCCACAGTGGAGCTTGTGGTGGTCATCTTTTAGGACTTGCTACAGCCCAATGTATCTTGCATGTCGGCTGCTTTTGGCCTTCGCTCTTCAAAGATTGTGTTGAAGCGGTCAAACGCTGTCACCCCTGTCAAGTTTATACTCATAAGATGCACACACATTTAGCTCCTCATTTCCCCGTCATCACTTTTGGTCCTTTTACTAAGTGGGGTATTGATTTTACAACTTGTAATCCACCTTCAGTAGCAAATCACAAATACATTATCGTGGTTGTTGACTACTTCACGAAGTGGGCTGAGGCCATGCCCACTTATAAAAGTGATAGTGAAACAATGAGATTGTTCCTTTTCAATAAAATTATCTCAAGGTTCAGTGTCCCAGGAGAGATTTTCACTAACCATGGCAGTCATTTCCATAATCAACTAATGTCTGAATTGGCTCTTAAATTGGGTTTCAGGCAGGAGCACTCGTCTCCATATTATCCTCAGGCCAATGGACAGCTCGAGGCTGTGAACAAAACCCTTAAGACGATCCTACAAAGGACGATTGAAAAAAATTGGTCCAATTGGCATCTTATGTTGTATCCAGCTCTTTGGGCATACCAAACCTCCATAAACACTGCTATAGTTTTTACATATTTTCAGTTAGTTTATAGGCTAGAATCTATATTCCCTATTGAATGCGAAATTCTATCTCTTAAGTTAGTTGTTGAGCTCCTTCCAGAGACCTCTAGTCTTGAAGAGCACCTACTTCATTTGGAACATCTCGATGAGCAGCGTCGAGATGCCACCACAATCAATGAGGCTCATAAGAAAAGGGTTAAAACTCAGTACGATAAAGCTCTCTGTCCTCGAGTCTTTTCTGAAGGCGACCTTGTCTTGATCTATGACCAAGATAAGGATGCCTTTGGGGTAGGCAAGTTCAAGCCTATGTGGTATGATCCCTTTATAATTAAACAAGCTTTAGAAAAAGGGGCGTATGAGTTAGTTGATTTTGAAGGAAATAAGTTGGAGCCTCGAAACGGGCTCTACCTTAAGAAGTACTTTGCTCAAGTAGTAGCTAGGCAATGGATTCTTTGTACATTTTATATGTTTGTACATATCTCATCGGGATTCTTTGGATATCAACACTTTTTGGTCTACTGTGGTAGGTGTTGATGGATGACTTTGTCTATTTTGGATTCACTGATGGTGCTAGTCAGCACACTCGGAACCTCGCTTCCGCAGCTTGGGTAATCTACTGTCCAACCGGTCAGTTGATGGTGTCAAGGGGAGTATGTGTTGGTCTTGCATCAAATAATATGGCTAAGTATACTGTCATTATTAACTTACTATCCAATGCAATTTCTTATGGAATCGATTCGTTAGTAGTCTATCTTGATTCACAACTAATAGTGTCACAACTGAATAACATTTATCAGGTAAGGGATCCATGTTTTTATCGCTAGTACTTAAGTGTAAAGTTGTTGCAAAGATCATTTACTTATATTAATCATTTGCACATTCCAAGGTCTCATAATTGGTTAGCAGATTCTATCTATAATCAAGCTTTAGACTGGCACATCATTCATTCATCACAATAAAATCAAACATCAAAAAGTCGAAACTGTATATATATATATATATATATATATATAGATACATAAAACATCTCGAGTGTACATAAGTCTATCCAAAATAATATACAAAAATTGGGACTCAAATGCCCATAATCATGTCCAGTACATCTAATGCCCCAACTCAGACTGAGTGGCTAAGTATGCAACTACTGCTTTGACCACACACCTAAGAGTCCAAACCCAGTCCCGTGGCATGCCAACCACGTGACGCTGCATATCTATAGGGATATCCTCTACAGCCTCCATAGGTACTCGGTGAGTTAATCTCACCAAGTGCCACTGAACTATGTGTAGGAGTTGCTCTGTATCAGCAGCTGCCTCTTTGGCACCTTTACTTTGACGTCCATACTGTGGGAATCCATCTGGTTGTATTGACCCAATATCTGGAACATGATCATCATATTAGTCATGTGAGTCCTATCAAAAATATTTTTCAAATTTCACTTTAATATTTGAAAAATAATAAAAATCATAAAATCAAAAACATTTGTTACCTATATTTCCCCATGCCGCGGCTGGTGGTAAAGCTAGATCAAGATCTTCTCGGATGTCCAAGTCTGCATAAGGGTAATCATCCACTGCGATGATCTGCTGCTCCCACCAAGGGAATAAGTCATCATCGAAAGCAGTCTGTGGTATGTCCCCACCTGCTAGTCATTTCATCATGTTAGCCCACCGACCCATCCATGGATCTCACGGGCTGTTGATCGAAACTAATACTCTAGAGCGGAGTGTTGGGACCCTCTCAAAGAAGAAAGAAAACAAAATTGTTCCATAGCCAAAGTTTTTGGTTTGGACCTTTTTGATAGATGTTAGCTGGCTCTTCAAGTTGGTGAGAAGAGGAGTACACCAATCAAATACTGTGGTGAGACAGTCTACCGCCAAACTCATGGCAAGCCGATAAGCTTAGTGTAAGGAAGCTGATTTATTCACTCTAGCTATAGTGAACAGGATGATCCTTAATGATAAACTCTCCATGTGCTTGACTGGAATTTGGCTTCCAATCTTTTCTGGATGACCTGGGAAATATATATGCACATAGTCCTCAATAGAGAGGCTACCTTGTGATATGCCCGTAGAATGTACTACCTCTCCCCTTCGGGAAAGGCCTGTGATGAATAAATATCCTCAATGTCTAACTTTAATGGCATTTGATCGATCATGAATGCATCATCCTCAATGCTCCAGTAGTGAATGAGCATTTTGAGCAAGTGAGTGTTTACTTTCATGTTTGGAATTTTGAAGAACTTTAGCAAACTACATCCTCTTAGGGCATCCAAGGCCTGAGGATCGTTCATAACCTCATCAGCCACTGTGGCATGCTCTCTTTCCCTCCAAGTGATTGGCATCTTGAGGAAAAAACAAGTTTGGACCATTAGTTTTTTGTTTTGAAGTTTTCACGGTGTATAAGCGGGTCTGTTTCATACACAGTCGCATCTAGGGCTTGCATATACATGGGTTGCATATTGCCAACCCGCGTATATGTCGTGACAAATTTTTTGACATAAATTCAACTGTGAAACTTGAATTAAAATTTTTTAAACCAATCACAAATGAATGCAAGATGAGTTTAAGGGTTACCTGGTGATTTTGGGAAGATTTGAATGGTCAAATTCGACAAATGGAAAAGCTTTTTTTTCTTCACTCCTTATGCTCTCAACTCAAACAGTGATAATGGTGAGTCAAAAAATTATTTTATAAGCTTTGAAAATGTCAAATTTTTTCAAAACTTGATTTTGTTTTGTCTCATGTAACTTTTAACTTGGGAGCTTGGAATGTCGAGAATGGTTTGATTTTCAAGACATTTTGGATGCTTTTTCGACAGTTTCGATTTGGTTCGATGATTGTTGACCCATCATGGGAGGTATCATTTTCTTACTGACATACAGGTTAGGGAAGCCATTTTTCCATTGCATTATGCATACTAGCCTCCATTTGTCAATACACTTGCCGTAGGGTCGATCCCATCGTGTTATGGTTCATAAACCATCTTCACTCGACGATTTTTAAATCATGGCACGATGGTAGAGCAATCCTTTTCATGGGCATTGTAGTTATCACCTTATTGACATTTGTTTCCCATGTTGCTTCGATTTGAGTAGGCTCGGTAGTCCTCTGTAGTCCCGCCATGACTTATGCAATGAAGACTCATTCCTCGTTTCTTCTTCACTTTGTTCTAGCCCTGTACCCTAGAGGCTCCTTCCTGTTGAGTTTTACTACTGCATTGCATTTTGACCATTTGCACCTTTTGGCCTTGAGCCAGCTTCACTTGGACTCGTGTTTAAGCCAAATTTTGAACATGACATCTACAAAATCAAACTTGCATCCACTTGAATTCTGCAACTTGACACACCCTGACCCGTGGAAGGAACACACCTTTGAGTGTCTTTGACCAGTTTTTGCCTCCCTTCATTAAGCATAGGATTGTTCCAATCTTAGGAACTAGATCATTTGTTTCACCGACACTCGTTCTTTCCACTGTACTATAGAATTCTTTTATTTCTTTTCCATCTTAAAGAAAAAGACAAAAAAATTATATATTCCAAAAAGAGTGAGAATGGGACAATATTTCCACTTATTGTTGGTAGTTAGAGTCAATTGTGTCACCCTTGAACAAAGCACTCGGAACAAACTCTCCTCCATTTGGGCAGGATTTAGTTTGACATAGGTAGCGTTAACCTTGTTATTGAGTTAGTTCTCCCCCAATTGGTTATCTCTTCCAATCATATGGAGAGTTCGTTCGTGCCTCCTGTATGAAGAACTTATACAGAGTCATCATATGCTTCCACATAGTCACATTGAGTCATGCTTTTGTTTAAGGGAAGTTAGCCTGAGTTGGCCTCTCTGCAGTGTCTCTTAACTCATCTTTCAGTCGGCCATCCATGGTTTTCAGTGTCTTTTCTATCATCACATCAGTTATATTGGTCCTTTACTCATGCTGGTTTGAGAAGGTCTCCATTGACTTCTTGCTGGCAGGTCTTGTCCTTATTGACGACGACATCTTGCTCTGAGGACAGGCCTAGAGCCACACCCTATCCCTATTTTCATTATTGATATTTAACCTTGTTCTCAACATCAATCAGTATCATGGATCTTTGACTGAGTGGTTTCCCTTGTGTTCGACATCAGCTTACACTATCACACATTGGGATTCGTTCAGTACCTTGGTTTCCATTTGACCCTATTGGTGGATACCTCACCTCTATGTTAGCTTTCATTATTGGTTGGTTTAGAGGGTTTCTGTCGTGCGCTAGCTACATCTTGTGTACGCCGGAAATGTGCTTTAGTCCGGTTACTACATCTTTTTCGTCTGATTCCTTCCACATTATTGGCCTATGGGTTACACTCATGCTAGATTGATGAAGGATGCCTTAATGCCTTCCTTCTAGACGATCTTTCCCTATCGACTATGATTCATTGATCTAGGGCAAAGATCTAGAGTCCATTTGGTAGTACCTTGGGGTTTGCAGTCATTAGTGGCAGATCCTTTGCTATAAACAGTGGGAAACCGTCATTGTCTCCTGATTGATAGATTCTTATAGGTGTTCGACTCCAGCTCATCTATTCACACTTGTTAGATTGTATTGGGTACCTTGACGCTCATTATCATTATCGATGAGTAGTCTTGCGTTTGTTAATGGTATACATCAATGACCAGTAATCAAACAATTTCTCATGTGGTTGACTTCAGATCATTTATTCCCATGGTGCAGAAATGTACCACAGTGGTTGGTGAAGACCTCGGGTTGCATCAGCATTCATTAGTTCACTTGACAGTTGCTCCTATTGCTGCTAGTTGATACCACTCCACCTTATATGTTGTAGTCGTTCATGGCGACATTCTATATGCTGGAACCTGAGTTGGTAGTGTAGTACCATCTTATTCCATCATGTTCATTTGGTACTATTGGGATCAGCCTTTGATATCAGTGATCAGCTTTATCCTTCAGCATCATTGACATTCTTATATGTGATATATAGACACGTACTTGTTTGATTGTGATCAGATGATCCATTAGGTATTTTCTCGTTCTCTATACTTTTATACTTAGTGGATCTGCTTGTACTTGATATGTGGACATGCTTTAATTTCTCTAAGCATGGGTATGCTCACCTTAGATAGTGTTTCTTTCTGATCTCCTTTTGTGGCTTGGCAAGCTGAATTCTAGTGAGGTCCTTCTCAGTTTTTGATAGGTTTCCTTTCCATGCACTTACTTAATACATTTCGGCCATCATATACCCCTTCTGATCTCATATAATAGGAGGCATCTATTATAACTCCAAATTTCACTCTTGATATTTGTGATGCTGCACTCATGGCCTAGGGTAACCCCTCCTTCTAGACCTAGTCCAAATACTTAAAAAATAGTGTTTTACTCCCTATACGTGATATTTCCCTGAGCTAAACGCGTGTGTACGCGGGTCTGTGTATACCCAACTTGCATATATGTCTTAAAACACTTAAAAAAATTAAATCTCCTTAATTTCGGGCTGAGATCATAGGTTTTACCTATTGATTACGTATTAGTACCCGTGGCCCAACTGTTCCCAACCAATTCCCAACTAAAAAACTACTTTGGGAGAAGTGTAAAAAGGCTTCAATGGGAAGGCCTAAAGGAGGAGGGAATAGAGAGAAAAATCACTCCACTGATATTATCCCTGATCGGGTTTGAAGATCCTTGTGCTTCCAACACTTCACCCATTACAGGAAACCCTTGTTTCCTGGAGTTATGATGTCTTTTCAATAGTTGAGATATCCTTATGTGAGTCATGGAAGGATCCTTTTGAAGACTTGGGATTGGACGGATCCAAAGGATGGTTCCGCTTGGAGCCAACGAGAGGAAGATTCAAGTGATATCATTCCCCACTTTGTTTTAGTTATCTGCAATAAAGAAACACATGTCTTGTTCCCAAAATCAATCTTGTTCATTCTTATGATGTTGTTGTTATGGTTTGCATATGAATCGTTGTTTCAATGGTATAACTAACTACCTTTCAATATGTTATGAAGTTGATTTCTATATGATGCTTGGTCCATATACTACTATGCTTCTTTGAATTGATTGTTTTGTAGGTTTAAGGATCAAAAGGAACTCCAAGAGGATTTGGACCCTAGTTGGATCTACCCAAACGAAGGACCCCCAAGTGCACCTCTATTTGTGTAGTTTGCTTATTTAAATATCATGGTTGTGTGGAATGCTTGTTTTTTACTGTATATAACCCTCGCTCTGCTAAGGTATTGACCCAAAACCCTAGGGGACTTTGTCCCTTAACAGTGGCGCTGCATATCCTCTGTTAGATATTTTGCGGCCTCCATCGGTACCCGGTGGTTCAACCTCACCAAGTTTCGTTGGACCGCATATAAGACTCTCTCAGTATCTACATCCACCTCTTCAGCACCTCTTTCGTGAAGCATGTGCCATGGAAATCCGTCTGATCGTACCGGACCCATATCTGGAACATGATCATTATATCGGTCATTTAATCCCATCAAAAAAATCTTTAAGTTGATTTTCATATTTGAAAAACATAAAAATCATAAAAATTGAGAAAACTTTAAAAAACGGTTACCTATCTCTCCCCTTACTACGTCTCGTGGCAGTACCAGATCCGGATCTCCCATGAAATCCATGCCAGCATAGGGATAGTCGTCCACAATGATGATTTGTTGCTCCCACTAGGAGAAGAAATCATCGTCAACAGCAGTCCTTGGTACATCCCCGCCTCCAAGGCGTTTCATCAGGTCAACCCACCTACCCATCCAAGGATCTAAAGGGATATTGATAGGAACTGATACTCTGGGACATAACCCTGGAACCTTCTCGAAGAAGAAGGAGCACAAAATGGTCCCTGTCCAAAGTTCTTGGTCTATCCTTTCTAAATGGAGGATAGTTGACTATTCATATTGGTCAGAAGAGGTGTACACCAGTCAAACTAGTAGTGAGAAAATCTATGGCCAAGCTCATGGATAGTCGTGACGCTTGGTGCAATGAGGCTGATCTGTTTACCCTGGCTATGGTGAATAGTATGATACTTAAGTACAAACTCTCTACATGTTTGATTGGAAGTTTTCTTCCAATCTTCTCTGGATACCTTGGATTATATATATGCACGCAGTATTCCACTAAAAGACTACCTTGTGATCGTCCAGTCGAATGCACCAGTTCTCCTCTCTTGGAGAGTCTAGTGATAAAGTAACTATCTTCTATCTCTATCCTTAAAGGCATTTGATCAATAATTAACACATCATCTTCGTTACTCCAATAACGGATTAACATTTCAAGCAAGCTGGTGTTTGCCTTCATATTTGGCATTTTGAAGAAATTTAATAAATGCATCCTCTCAATGCTCCCTTTCCCTCTAGGTGATTGTCATCCTGAAATAAAATCAAGTTTAACCGTTAGATTTTTATGTTTTTATTTCAAACCACATATACGCAGGTCCATTTCATACGCAGTCACATGTAGGGCCTGCGTATACATGGGTTTCTCATAACCAACCCACATATACGTCGCATTGGAATTTTTAACATAATTTACAACGATAAAACCTCAATTAAAATTTCTAAAAACAATCACAAATTGATGCAAGCTAGATTTGGTGGTTACCTGATGATTTTGAGCCAATTTGAATGGTCAAATTCTTTGAGGGGCAAGTTTTCTTCTTTTTCTCCATAGCTTTTTCTCTCAGCACAAATGGTAACAATGGTGAGTCAAAAAAACATTTTATAAGCTTTGAAAATGTACAAAATTTTCAAAACTTGATTTTGTTTCGTCTCATGTATCTTTTAACTTGGGAGCTTGGATTGTCGAGAATGGGTTGTTTTTCAGGATATTTTAGATTCTTTTTCGAAAATTTCAAGTCAGTTCCATGACTGCTGACACATCATGGCAGGTATTGTTTACTCAATAACATATAGGTTAGGGAAGCCTCTTTTCCGTTGCATTTTAGATACTTGTTGCACAAAAATTGTCACCTTGACATTCTGCAATCTATGTGAGTCCATTATCACTCATACTTTCCTCCTTTGCAAGTATTAAGCCTTAGTTCTTCATATCAAGCCTTGAAAATAAGAGAAAGCCCTCAAAAGTCTCTAAAACTCTCGTTCTGCACTTTCTCTTAGCATTACTTGCGGCCCCGCACCTAATGGTCATGTCCCCTGCGTACCTAACCTCTCTGTCTCTGTGTTATGGGTGCGGACCCCTATAAAAGTTAAAAAGGCGCAAGTATATTCTTAAAAAACTCACTTTGAGTGATTTCTAGAAGCTTCTGAAAGGAATCTTGAGGTGGCAAGTTCACTCCTTTAAGGTTCATGCATCCCATACCTTAAGGAGCTAACCCCTTGATGTGAGGAGCTTATCGCCTTGAAGGAGGACTCTATCCCTTCATAGGTGGACCTGTAACCTCCTTCCTTTGCACTATAAAATGAAGCATTGGGTTGGTCACTTAGGAGGGGAAAAAAGCTGAATATTTTTGAGGTGAAATGTTGTTGGAACTTAGTCTTCCTAATTAAGATTTTGTGAGGAGAGATTACATACCTATTTAATCTCATTTGGAAGAGTGTGAGGCTTGTCAAAGTAAAGGAGATTCCTATTTTCGACCCTGGGAAGAGCTTGTACAACATCAAGGCACCAAAGGTTGTAAGGTTCTTCTATTTCAAAGTTAATACAAATAAGTTTATTTTTCTCAATAACCTGTGTTTTATGGTTTATTTTATGGATTCCTTGATCACCATAATGAACATGATTTATGATATTAGTTATGTAGGTGTTATTTTATGTGTGCTTGTTTGTGATTGCAGGTTCTCAAAAGGAAACTCTTTCGGATGATTGAAGGATGACTGCTACAAACTAGTGTTGGAATTAAGGTAGGGTCTAAACACTTCTATAGTTTTTATTAATGAATAACAATATGTTTAGAGAAAATTCGATTTTCTTGTCCTACTTGTCACTAGATATATTTTGATACTAGGGAGAATGGCCTTGTCCACAAGATCGACTTATCCGGCCAGCAAATTGGCGACTCCGCTGGGGACCTGAATTTGGTTTTTGGTTTTCCTTTGTCTTTGACTTGAGAAACTTGTTCTTGTTTCTGGTTTTTTTTTATGTGAGTGGGATTGGGTAGTTTTTAGGATCTAGATTATTTTTTGTTTTTCGAGGTTTTCAGAGGACTGCACTTTCTTTTTATAGACAGTGCAGGCATCTTTGCACTTTTCCTTTAGTACACAGAGCAGGACCGCATTTGGTTCTTCTGGAAGCCTGCGGACCCTGTGAAATTTTTTGAAAAACCTAAAATGTTTTCTTCCAGTTAAGTTTAGGTTTCATTTACGACTTTTAGTGTCTATGCAGATTTGCATGTGTTCGGTCAAAAATCTCTTGTGAGTAAGTTCCATTGGTATTTTTGTTTTAGATGATTTTCTAGAAGTTTCGCATGCCTGGATTGGTTTTCACTTGGTCTCTGTAGTGACTCAAAGATTAGAAGCCTAAGAAACCTTACATCACCCTGGTGTCTTTTTGTCTTCTTGATGAGTCTGACTGGTTTGTGAAATCTGTCCTTGGTGAGAAATAGATTTCATATTCTCTTTGCAAATCTTTGAACGAACTTGGTTATAAGTTTTGAATTTCATTTTTATAAAAGAAAACACGTATAGATGTTTTTTGATTGATTTGTTATTCTGAACGAATTAATCCTTAGTTTACTGAATAATTAAGTAAAACATCCTCAAAAAAGATTTGAAGCTTTTATACATTGGGTTTTCAGAAGTTTTTAGATCTCAAGATTAGTTTTTGTAGTTTTGAGTGTTTTCTAGAAATTGTAGAATCTCTTTTGAAAGAATCAATTTTTGTAGTTTTGAGTGTTGAAAAAGAAAAAGGGAATTTTTGTGAGCATAATTAGTAGTCTTGTTTTGAGTTCTTATTGAAAAAGACAAAAATATTTTCTTTTCATTTACATGTTGAATGAAATATTTGTTTTTCAAAGAATTGCATTCGCAAACTCTTTCATTTAGCTAGAAATTCTTTGAAGGAAAAAACGAATTGTATATCATTTTAGGTGCAGTTTTTAGTGTTTTTGGAGTCGAGTATTCACACCATCAAAGTTTCATTTCCATACCTATTGACTTAAGAAACAACCCATAAAAGTAATGCTTAATTAAAATTGATCTAGCAATATTTTTTTATTTCTAAGGCTCTTATCACCAATATAGCTTAGGCTAGTATCTTGGAGTAGGGAGTAATTAACTCTCCACGATAGTTAAAACAAACAAGTAGCTATATCTTGTGGTAGGAAATAAATCCAATTGTAATTGATATAAGCTGGGAAGCTTCTCTTAAAGGAGTCAATCACGAGATCATGTCCGAACCTTTGAGACAATCAAGTCTGTCTCATTGGGAAAGATAGAAGATTTGTGCGTATTATCAATAGTAAACCTCGGATTAACCATTGTCGAGGAGCCTGGGGTCACTTGTTGGTAAACCTTGGATTGATCATGTCAAGGAGCCTTCAAGGGGATTGAGCTTTGTTACTCTACCCTTGCGCATAGATCAGATCGTAGACTGTTCCCCCAGTTGTATTTGTTACTGTTGGTAACCTTAGTGTCCATAAACTTAAGATTATTTCCTAAGGTGACGATGAAGGATGGGTCTCACTGTACCTGGAGTAGACGTCGACTAGACTCACTTGGACTCTCTAGGGGGTTCTCTTCACTCGAGATGGTTTTGTAAAGAAACTTGTGCCAGTCTGTTTCATTAAGCAGGTTGTCGGGGTAACTGTTCCAACCGCCCTTTCTGTATTAAATTCTACGACATTGGATTTCATCACCAACTAGTGTTTTTGGTACGAAAAGTTACTATTTGTGTGTGGTTTGAAATATTAGATTTTTTTTAGGCATGTGATTCAATTGTTTGGTTCTTTAGAGACTTTAGGTGGTTTTATTGAGATTTTCTTTGTTTTCGTGTGAGTAATTAAATATTTAATCGTGGCTGAATTACTAAGACAATCTCGTAGACTTCAGGGGCAACCTCCCGAGTATACACTAAGCCAGCTTAAAGGGATAAGAGCTCTTGTATCACCTAGTGACAGTAGAGTTGGGTCACCGGAAGCCTGAGAGTCATCTTTAATTGTTCATCCTAATTATCAAGTTCAAGCAATAGAGTATATTTCTAAACCAATTTCATTTTCCGAAGTTAATGGTAGTATTTCTCCTACCAGTGAATTAATTGAAGAACCTAAAATTTCTGAGCCTGAAACCGAACTTGTTGCTACTCCATCTTCAAGATTTGCTTCTCCAACTTCTAGTGGTCCTGGTTCACCCACAGTAGGAAGTATCATTACCCAAAATCTTCCTTCTGGACTCATTTCTATTGAAGAACTTGTTAATCTAGACAAAGATATAACTCTCCCTAAAAATCAACCGACTTTAGAACTTAGGGAGCGTGAATCAATTTTCTACAGTCCTTTTAGGAGTGATGCTTGGTACGTATCATTGACAAACTTTTTAGAAAACCCGAGTCTTAGTTTTTCACCACCTCGAATTCATTTTCATCCTACGCCCAAAGGTTATTATCCTCCTTTGAATATGTCTAAACGGTCATCCATGTTTTGCCAAACACCAGAAACATTTTTATATGGTAGTCGTTCTGTTCCTTCAAGGTATCAGTCACTCATTGGTACCTTTTCAGGAGCATCTCCTCAACCAATTGAACATGAGATATCAACTGGTAATAACGGAACTCAAGCGTTGAGCGTAGAAGAAATTCTTATGATGTCTGGTACTATTCCAAATCCACAACCTCAAGGTAGTCAGTTACCACCTGGAGGGAAACCTCAAGGTAGTCAGTTACTGCCTGGGGGCCAACCTCAAGGTAGTCAATTATTGCCTAGGGGGCAACCTCAAGGTAGTCAGTTACCACCTGGGGGGCAACCTCAAGGACAGTACATACCATCAGGACAGTACACACCTCAAGGTCAACCCCTGACTCAGTAAATACCTCAAGTTCAACCCCAGTATCAATATATACCTCAAGGTCCACGCCAGTTTCAGTACGTGCCTCAAGGTCAGTACCCAACTCAAGGTTTCCAACCACCCTCTCATCAACCATTTTTACAAGGAGCTAGAAATGTACCACTCAATTACCAACCCTACGCTTAACCCAGTTATGGTCCTCAATATGCTCAACCTTTTATGGGTCCATACCCCATAATGAACATGGTGTGGCATCCATCTCAAACTCAACAGACTTTGCAGCCGAATGTGTAGTTATCAAGTCAACCTAGACAACCTTTGGTTTTTGGTCTAACCCAGCAACCTGTCCAGCCTACTATTCAAACTTCTGCACCTGGTGTAGTTCATCAGCTTGGGCCTAGTTCACCTCGAACTCCACCTCAAACTTCTGCTGCAACTACTGCAGCTTCTGTTCAATCTACCCCACCTATTTCTGGAGTATCGACAACTCCAGTTTCTACTGTTCCTGCATCAGTGCAAACTCCTCAAGCTTCTTTACCATAGTCAGGACCTACAGTTCAGACTTCGGTTCAAATGCCTGTAGGAAAACCTGGTCCAAGTACGATTGTCACAAGTGAACCACAATTCACTTATTAACCATACCAGGGACAGTATCAATTCGGTCCTACCGTACAAAACCTAGTTTATCAGTATCAACCGTACCCTGGATATACTTGCCAGCAACCTCAACAACCCCAGTTTGGTCCGGTTAATCCTGGTTTTCCAGGACGATATAATATTACTAATGCAAATCCAATTCCAGGTTATCCTAGATACCCTCCTCCTGGAGCTAGTCTTGTTACCCAAGGTTTTCGCGACCCTGACCATCAGTTACCTTTTATTGCAACTTTGGATTTACCTGATTTGCCGCACCTTACGAATGATCCAATTTACTATCTTCTGTATTGGCCGCCAATGCCTAATAAGTTGCCTAGTGATATCCCGAAGTTTGAGGGTAAGTCAGGAGAAGATCCGTCAAATCATGTGATGACTTATCACCTCTGGTGTGCATCTAATTCCATTATCGATGATTCAATTCGCTTACATCTTTTTCAACACACTCTGATTGGTCTTGTTGCCAAATGGTACATTGAGTTACCATGAGGCTCCTTTTATAAGTTTAGTCAGTTAGCCAGTTCTTTCTTAACTCATTTTTAGTTGCCTGTCAGATATGACAATGACATGGAATTATTAACTTCATTAAAACAGTCAATTCCACATATATTTCAGATCATATTCATGAATGGCGACGTAGATGACGTTTAGTGAAGGTTTTTATTCTGAATCAAATTTTAGCAAAATGGTTCGTTAAATCATTATTAACTAAAATCACTAAAGATGTAGCTAAGGCAGGAGTTGTTACTAAAGAGAAAGTAATTTCTCAGGCTCAATACCTTGACCTCGTTTATATGCAGTCAGGTACTTTACATGAAAAAATCCTCGACCTTCCGAAACACAATCAAATAACTGCAACTCCTTCAGGGTTTCATGCCACTGATGGTATGATTGGTTTAGTTAGTGCCAAAAGCAAGAATAAATCTTCAAATAATTCTTCTCCTATTATAACTTTACCAGATTCCGCAACAAGAGACTCTTCCGTTGAAATTCCTGCCGATATCCATGTCGTAGAATCATCTACAGCCAAATCAAAATCCGGTGGTAAAAAGAAGGGGAAGAAGAAAAATAAACAAAACTCAAAAGAGAAATCAGATAAAAATGAATCTACTGACAAGAAATGTAAACCTCACTATCCTTTTCTCATTTGTGATGAGGAGCATTTTACAAGATACTGCCCACATCAAGTTGAGGTTTCGAAAATCGTCATAGGGTCTCAAAGGCCTACTGTCTTGAACGATCCTTTTCCTAGCCAAAATAGTAAGATGATTGGTTCTTCCTCAAATGCCTTAGAAGAACCCATTATGATGATGTCTCATGTCAGGATTGTGATGCGATCGCAAGATTATGGTAGTAAAAATACTGTTGGTGGTAAAGAAGCAGAATCTTCTAATTCAAACCCATCAACTTCAACTCTTTCTAGTTCTGATCTGCTACAGATCGAGAAACCTAACCCTGACTAGTAATCAAACCACCTACTAAAGGTATATTTCAGAAGTCAGCTTTCAATCCACATGCGAGAGCTTCTTAGAATTATAACATTGTTGAAGACTTAGCTATTTCCCCTTCAGCAATGTCAGCTTTGGAGGTGTTGCAATCATGCCCAGCACAACGTAAATTACTATTGTTGGCTATAGGAGTTGTTGATATTCAGGATTCGAACCTAATAATCTTCGATTTAGAGAATAGTACACCCCGCCTACCTCATCAAATGGCTTTCTAGATTCCAGTGTTAGTTAAAAACAGACCTTGTTTTCAGACTGTGATTGATGAGGGAGCTTCTATGTGTATTATGTCGATCCAGTGTTGGAGATTGCTTGGTTCTCCAACACTCAACCAGTCCCCGACTATTCTAAAGGATTTTGATGGCCAAGGGTTCCATCCTTTTGGCATATTGTAGGATTTACCTATAGGGATTGAAGGAAAAATTGTAAATCTAGATGTGGAAGTGGTTGACGCCCCTCTAGATTACAACCTTCTCTTGGGTTGCAGTTGGTCTTATGCTATGACTGCTATTGTTTCATCGATCTTTCGGCTTATCAAGTTTTTTCATAATGGAAAGATCGTTACGATAGACCATCTGACTTATTTTTCATCTGACCCAGCCTCTTCCGATAGTATTCAACATGTCGGCAAAACAACTATCCCTTACAAGGATGTTGGGGTAGGTTTGATTAAAGATTCTAGTTTACTAGGAACTTTTTCTTTCCCTCCTCCTAACGTATCGCCTTCTATTGCAACTATTCATATGATTTCATCGAACACTATTGCTTTTGATGATCCTTGGATCGTACCTTCTGATTCTGAGGTAGATTCATTCGGTAACGCGATGCCTTTGAGTCCCTTTGATATTTCATATCAGGCTATATAGTCATTTTCTAACTCTTGTTCAACTGAAACTGATCCAATGAATGTGGTCCATGGGGAATCACTTTCAATATCAACCTCAGCTTCAACAACATTTTCTGATCTTATTCATACTGATGAGTAGATTCGTGAACTTTTGTTTGTTGATGATTTACCATGGGAAGATCTTCATCATCGATCTTCGTTTTTACCTGAGCTTGATCATTTTGAAAATGATTTTTCATCTATTTTTTACAGCTAACTATGTCAAAGAACCACAAAATCCATTGCAACATCATGATTCTGAGTTAAATTTGAGAAATATCTCTCGAACGGTTCCTATTGACATTTTAGTTAAACCCAGAATTATTGAAAACATTCATATAGGTGCTTCCTGTACGGATGATGAAATCCAAACTTATAAAGTTCTATTTCAAGAATTTTGTGACGTGTTTGCCTAGTCATATGAAGAAATGCTAGGAATAGATCCATCAATTGTTGTCCATGAAATTAAAACTTACCCGGATGCTAAACCTATCCAACAACGTTTGCATCAGATACATCCACAAAAAGTTGCTGCTATTAAAGCTGAAGTTGAGAAATTACTTCGTGCAGGTTTCATTTATCCAATTACTTTAATAGATTGGGTATCGAATATTGTTCCTGTTAATAAAAATCAAGGAATGATAAGAATGTGTATCGATTATAGGGATATTAATCGAGCTTGTCCTAAAGACAATTATCCAACCCCATATATCGATCAAATTATAGATGATTGTGTCGGCAGTGAAATGTTCTCCTTTATGGATGGTTTTTCTGTTTACAATCAAATCAACATACTCCCTGCTGATCAACCTAAAACGGCTTTCATTTGTCCATGGGGGACATTTGCTTATTGCAAATTACCTTTTGGATTGAAGAACATTGGAGAAAATTTTCAAAGGGCTATGTCTTATGAATTTCATGACATCAAGCACATTGTTCAGCCTTATCTCGATGATTTACCTGCCCATTCATTACGTAGAGCCGATCATCTCATTCATTTATGAGCAATCTTTATGAGATGTAGGCATTATCGAATTAGGCTGAATCCACACAAATGTGTTTTCTGTATAGAAATAGGTTGTTTACTGGGATTTGTCATTTCAAAAGCTGGCATTCGTGTCGATCCCTCGAAGGTTGAAGCTATCGTCAAATTACCTCCTCCTTCGAATCTTCGCCAACTCCAAAGTTTGCAAGGGAAAGCAAACTTTTTACGTCATTTCATTCCTAACTACGCAGAGATAACAAAAGATTTTACCAGGTTGTTGAAATAGAATACTCCATTCTTTTGGGATGAGATAGCTGACAAATCTTTTGATGCACTTAAACACGTGTTAACCCATGCACCATTATTACATCCTCCCAACTACAACCAAGATTACTTTTTATACCTCGCCGCTTCTCATTCCACCATTGGGATGGCTTTAGTTTAGGAAGATGAATTCAACAGTGAACATGTGATTTACTATCTTAGTCAAACTCTGAATTTGACTAAGCCTAAATATTCGCATGTGGAGAAATTGGCCTTGGCAGCTGTTCAAGCTGTCCAAAGATTTCGTCACTACATCTTATTACGCAAAACCACAATAATTTCTAACTATAAACCTATGATGTATATCTTGACAAAACAATTGCTAGGGGGCAAGTATTCCAAATGGATAGTTATCCTGCAAGAATTTGACTTGGAATTTGAAAAATCCAAGGCAAAGAAATCTTTGGTTTTTGCGGAACTGATGTGGATTTTCTGTGTACTGATACTAAAACTATGGCAGAAGAGCCCATTGCAGACGAATCCTTGTTTCTTATCAGTACTCTTGATCCATGGTATGGAGATATTATTGTTTATCTCCAAACCCAATATTTTCGGCTTGAAATCTCACGATCTCAGCGAAGGAAGATATGTTTCCAATCCCAACAAGACAATATTATTGGAGATACACTCTATCGTCATGGGGCGGATTCTATTTTCCAACGTTGTCTAACTCATGAAGAAGCTGAAAAGGTTTTGAATGACTGTCACTCTGGAGCATGTGGCGATCATATGTCTGGGTATGCCACAACCCAAAAGATATTGTGCACTGGTTATTTTTTGTCGTCCTTATTCAAAGATTGTATCTATGTAGTCTGGAAATGCCACAATTGTTAGATTTTTTATCGTAAGATGCATGCTCCACCCGCTCCTCTCCACCCTATAATTGTTGCCGGTCCTTCCACAAAGTGGGGTATCGAATTTATTACATGTAACCCTCACTCGGCCAGGGGGCATGCGCATATCATCCTTACGGTAGATTATTTTACTAAATGGGCCAAGGTGATGCCTACATTTTCGAAAGACAGCAAAACTGCTACAATTTTCATTTTCAATCATATAATTGCTAGATTCAGTGTTCCTCAAGCTATTATTACTGATCATGGAAGTCATTTTCGAAACATCATGATGACTGAACTGACATATCAACTTGGCCTACATCACAATAGTTCTACTCCATATTACCCACAAGCTAATGGTCTGGTTGAAGCTATCAATAATGTTCTAGTCACTATGATCCAATGAATCATTAGTATTCATAGGTTGAATTGGCATAACATGTTATTTTTAGCACTTTGGGCATATCGAACCTTAGTAAAAACATCAACTGGTTTCACTCCTTTTCAACTGGTTTATGGTTTGGAAGCAGCGTTACCCATTGAATGCGAAATTCCATCATTGCAAATAGCCATAGAATCACTCCCAGCCACTTCTGAAGAGGAGAAACGTTTGTTGTACTTAGCTCAGCTAGATGAGAATCGACATGATGTTGCATTATCAATCGAGACCCATGCAAAACGAATAAAAGCTTAGTACGACCGAAATGTTACACCTCATAATTTTTCGGAAGGAGACCTAGTCTTACTATACAATCAAGCAAACGATAAGTTAGGGGCTAGAAAATTTGTACCTATGTGGCATGGTCCTTATATTGTTAAGCGAAAGCTGACAAAAGGGGCCTATGAATTTGTAGATTTTGAAGGTGTCTCTTTGGGTAAACCCAAAAATGGGCTTTATCTGAAAAGATATTATGCTTAAATTTTAGTGTGGAGATTTTTAATAGAATAGTTTCTTTATAGCTAGTGTGCTTTAGATTTGGAAAGTGTGCCTAATTTAGAGAGTGATTTTATCACTATTCTTGCTTATCTTGATTTTACTCTTGATATTGTAGATGTCGACGTCTCTTCAAACATACATTGATTTTGCTGATGGTGCTTGTCGTAGTACACGAAACATTTCTTCCGCAGCTTGGGTTATCTATTCACCCTCTGATGAGTTAGTATCTATGCATGGGGTAAGCCTCGGTCAAAAAATGAATAACATTGCAGAGTATAGTGCAGTGATTGAGTTATTATCTGAATCCATCTCATTTGGGATTCGGAGTTTGATTGTTAGGTTAGATTCTGAACTCATTGTATTACAGCTTAACAGGGTTTATGCCATTAGAAATCCAGTGTTATTAAGGTTATTTTTCATAGTTTGTCTCTTGAATGTGAATTTGATTACATTGAATATCAGCATATTCCAAGATATTTAAATACATTAGCAGATGCAGTTGCTTCTCGTATGATAAATAGACATTTTCAATAATGAAAGCAATAAAACTTGAAAAAAATCCAATAACATGTTACACAAAATAGCCAGTAATAGTGATATATCATAGTGTAGAAGTGTGCCAAATATACATCGTCTTTGATCATAGGTTGAAAAACACCTAATGATCGGCAAAAATGATAGTACAAAATGACATAAAATGTTGTATGAGTCTACAAAAGCAATCATCCTATCCCTGGTGATGATCACAATAAGAAACCACTGCTCGGGCCACCCTACTAAGGAACCTCCTAAAAGGTCCTGGGACACCAATCACATATCGCTGTAACCTAAGTGGAATATCATCTATGCCAGTCTTTGGAATATCTGTTGTCAAACGCTCTAGATGATTCTCCAATTCGGTCAGGGTCTTTGTAGATTGGTCCTATGGGGCCGATACTGCTGCAGCAGGTTGTCTTCTCTCATATGGCTGGAGAGCGGCTGGTCATCGTGGACCCACATCTGCATTTAAAACTTTTTATTATCAGTTCTGGACAATTTAAAAAACAAAAAAAATTAAAACTTAGAAAGTGTTGAAAATGATTTTACCTTAATCATCCCATTGCTCTCCTAGTGGAAGAGTCATGTTTGGGTGACCGCGATAATCCATCCCAGCATATGGAAAATCATGAATCACAAAAAGTTTGTTCCTCAACCAACGAAAATACTCAGGTGGAAATCAAACAACCTCTGAACCCTCCTCAGGATGACAGGCCATTACTGCAACCCAACGCATTATCCTAGGCTCTCGAGGAAGTCCAGCCTCAACATAAAGTTGATGTGGGACCAACATAGTTACCCTCTCTAGACCAAAGCTCACGACTAGGAAACCATATCCAAAGTTTTTTAGTTGTCCGTTCTTTGCTCTAGTTAGTTGGCCTTTTACGTTCGCCAACACAGTCTCGCACCATTTGAAGATGGTACCTCGATAACAGTCTACTGCCATTTGCATCTGGGATCCGGTAGCTACATGCAATGTTGCACTCTCACATAGTCTGGTGATAGTGAATGCAATAACCTTAAGTTCAGGATGGGAGATAGTTTTAATATCGATCCATTTGTCCTATGTTTGATCATTGCAAAACTCTAATCGGAGACTAGTGATAGACTGGCCACTTGGCCTAGTCCCAAAAAGAGATAATCGTTCACCTCTCTTGGGAAAACCAGTCAAATGTCCTCTAGCTCAATTTTGAGCCGGTGGCCACCAATCATGAAACACTGGTCCTGTGTGTTCCACCTGTCTACCAGCCATTGCAAGAAGTCTACATGGGCCCTCATGTCGGGTATGGCCCAAGATTTAAATAGTCTGCATGCTTTTAATGCCCGTATTGTAGGTGGATGAATTAATGCGGCAAGGTCCACATCCTCATGCTCACGTTCCCACCAAATAAGCATTTTGCATGTCCTACATTGCAAAAACTACGTATTAGAAAAATTTAGTTCAAATTTTTTTTGGGAGGAAATGGAGAAATTTGAAATTATAAACCTATTTTGCGGGGTCCACACCCACTGGTTAGGGACAGTGCGTAGGTCCGCACTCGTCGTAAGCAATAGGTGCGAACCCACGACTTTTTCTCTGTAGAAAAAAGTCGAGGTCCGCAGGGGCCACATGTTGCACCTGCAGACCCCCGTGAGCTTTTTTCTAGAGCAAATTATCCTTAAAAAATCAATTTTAAACCCCTAAAACGAAATGTAAATGGTTGAAATTCATGATAGGGATGATGTGGATTACCTGGAGCTTATGGTTTTCGATTCCAATGGACAGATTTTCCGCAATCTTCATAGGAAGTTTCTTACCCAAAAGCTCTCACTTCTCACTCTGAAATCAAATGGTAAAAATGAATTTACAAAAGCCCTTTTTATAAGCCTTTTTGAATAAATGAATTTTTAATTTATTTATTTTTCACTTTAAAAAGGTAACTTTTTTATGCATTTTTATTTATTTTAAACAGGTATGAGTAATGTTTTGATTTTTTGTGCAGAATATTGGATTTTTCAGGGAAAATTAATCATTTTCAACAGAGAGCATATTTTTTTCACTTTTTCGGACTCTCCCAAAATTTACGAAAAAGCAAAACATAGAAGTCATCTTTAAGCTCTTTTCTGACTCATAAAATATGAAAAGATTGACAAGTTTTTCCTTTTTAAACTCGTTAAAACATAATTAAAAGGACGGTCCCCTACAGCTCTTTTCTGATCGTATAAACATGAAAAGATCGCCAGACTTTTATTGTTTCAAGTTCAATATTGGTTATAAAATGACGTGTCTTTGATCACTTTTTTACTTTTTTAGATCGAAGCCACTAATTATGAAAATTACTCCTTGATCGTAATGGTCAAGCGGTTCTCTCAAGTATTATTTTATACTTTTTCAGGCTTGGGGAACACAAATTTACGAAAAATGACACCCATGGAGTTTTCTTAATTTTTTCTTCTAACTTCCTAAAATTGAAAAACACCGAGTTTTTCCTATACTAGACTCATTAAAATTTAACAGTAAAGGACCTATTCAATTCCAAATAGGAACGAACCACTCCTTAGGGTTCGAATTTTAAAATAAGTTGGACTCATCCGAAGGATGAGCTTATAACCAAGAAAATGTTATCCTCCTCAAGCTTGTCAAAAATAAAGAGGTACTTGCCAGAAATGGTAGGGGAAAAGAGAGAAAAACGAACCTATTTGTTATACTTTTTGTTTTAGAAAAGCAGTTAACCACTCTTGAACACAAAATTTTTTGTTCACCTGGGTTGGGAAATCCTTTCCCTAATAGTTAATCAAACCATATTGAAAGTCTTCAGCCAGTTTCTAGGTATTAGCTTTGGGTCAATTGTCATTAAACCATCTGCAGTGTCGTTATGTGTTCAAGAGGTTAGTTCAAATAAACCATTCATCTGCAAAATATCTGTCATCCATTTTGACCATCCCTGAGTTAGTTCTTGCCAAATATATTTATTCAAAATTTGATCTATGATTTCGTGTTGTGGGCTTGCCTACGACAGATCACTTTCTATCGACTTCAGCTCATTATCTAGAAAGATGATCTAGAAATCGTCAGTACCTTGGAATCTGCATGCCCTAATGGCAGGTTTCTCACCTTCGATGACAAGTTGCATTATTGACCTTCGATCAAAGGATTCTATGACATGTTTGGCATCAGCTCATTTATCAGATTTCATGGATTTTACTGAGTACTTTGAGAGCCATTGACATTACTGGTGGTTTCTCTCACACTTGTTAATAGTTCACATCATTGACTGGTAATTAAGTGGTTTCTACCATGTTTGACTTCGACACATTCATTCACATGGATAGAATCGTACTAGTTCGGGAAGCAGAAATCAAGACCCTGGATCTAGTTTCTACCATCCAGGTTGTGAGGAATTTTGTTATTCATTATACAATGGACTATTCATAAACATATGGTTGTGCCCATACTGTGCCTACATATGTTTATACTCATGATGTATTACAAAATCATTCCTGTATCAGAACAATTTAGTTAGTTTTCTAGTTAGTTTTGATTTGAGCATGGGAATACCTACCTCAACGATGATATGTTCACATATATATATTTTTCATTTAATGTTTTTACAAGTTTCGACTAGGGTGTGCACAGGATGATCTTTGAAATGATAAAGTACTTCACTCTTCTTACATGATAAATTCTATCTTCATCTATTACAGACTTCGCACTTTAGGGGGCAATTTGTTGCACAAAAATTGTCACCTTGACATTCTGCAATCTGTGTGAGTCCATTATCACTCATACTTCCCTCCTTTGCAAGTCTTAAGCCTTAGTTCTTCATATCAAGCCTTGAAAATAAGAGAAAGCCCTCAAAAGTCTCTAAAACTCTGGTTCCACACTTTCTCTTAGCATTACCTGTGGTCCCACCCCTAATGGTCATGTCCCCTGCGTACCTGACTTCTCTGTCTCTATGTTATGGGTGCAGAACCCTATAAAAGTTAAAAAGGCGCAAGTATATTCTTAAAAAACTCACTTTGAGTCATTTCTGGAAGCTTCTGAAAGGAATCTTGAGGTGGCAAGTTCGCTCCTTTAAGGTTCATGCATCCCATACCTTAAGGAGCTAACCCCTTGATGTGAGGAGCTTATCCCTCTAAAGGAGGACTCTATCCCTTCATAGGTGGACTTGTAACCTCCTTCCTTTGCACTATAAAATGAAGCATTTGGCTAGTTACTTAGGAGGGGAAAAATGCTGAATATTTTTGAGGTGAAATGTTGTTGGAACTTAGTCTTCCTAATTGAGATTTCGTGAGGAGAGATTACGTACCTATTTAATCTCATTTGGAAGAGTTTGAGGCTTGTCAAAGTAAAGGAGATTCCTATTTCGGACCTTGGGAAGAGCTTGTACAACATCAAGGCACCAAAGGTTGTAAGGTTCTTCTATTTCAAAGTTAATACAAATAAGTTTATTTTTCTCAATAAGCTGTGTTTTATGGTTTATTTTATGGATTTCTTGATCACCATAATGAACATTATTTATGATATTAGCTATGCAGGTGTTATTTGATGTGTGCTTGTTTGTGATTGTAGGTTCTCAAAAGGAAACTCTTCGGACGATTGAAGGATGGCCGCTACAAGCTACCATTGGACTTAAGGTAGGGTCTAAACACCTCTATAGTTTTTATTAATAAATTGAAATATGTTTAGAGAAAGGTAGATTTTCTTGTCCTGCTTGTTGCTAGATATCTTTTGATACTAGGGAGATCGACCTTGTCTGCAAGATCAATTTATCTTGCCAACAATACTAGCCTCCATTTGTCAATACACTTTCCATAGGGTCGATCCCATCATGTTATGGTTTGTAAACCATTTTCACTCACCGAATTTTTAAATCATGACACGATGGTAGAGCCATCCTTTTCATGGGCATCGTAGTTAGCACCTCACTGACATTGGTTTCCCATGCTACTTTATTGAGTAGGCTCGGGAGTCCTCTCCATGACTTGTGCGTTGAAGACTCATTCCTCTTTGCTTCTTCGCTTCGTTTTGGCCGTATACCCTAGACGCTTCTTTGTGTTAAGTTGTACTACTGCATTGCATTCTGACCATTTGTATCTTTTGGCCTTGAGTTGGCTTCACTTGGACTCGTGTTTAAGCCACTTTTTGACCATGTTTTCTGCAAAAAAAATCAAACTTGCAATCCCTTAGTTTCTGCAACTTGACACAGCTTCAGACCCGTGGAAGGAACTTTCGTTTGAGTGTCCTTGACTAGCTTCACCTCCCTGCATTGAGCATAAGAATGTTCCCATCCTAGGAACTAGATCATCTATTTCACTAACACTCGTTCTTTCCACTGTACTATAGCATTCTTTTATTATTTTTCCAGCTTAAAGAAAAAGACAAAAATAAATTACATATTCCAAAAAAGAGTGGGAACGGGACAACATTTCCATTTATTGTTGGTAGCTAGAGTCAATCGTGTCACCATTGAACAAATCACTTGAACGAAGCATCTCCTCCATTTGGGTGGGATTTAGCTTGACTTAGGTACACCTTAACCTTGTTATAGAGTTAGTTCTCCTCCGATTGGTTATCTTTCCCAATCATATGGAGAGTTCGTTCGTGCCTCCTGCATGACGAACTTATACAGATTCATCATGTGCTACCACATGGTCATCATTGAGTCGTGCTTTTGTTCAAGGGAAGTAAGCCTAAGTCGGCCTCTCTGTGGTGTATCTTGACCTATTTTTCAGTCAGCCATCCCTGGTTGTCAGTGTCTTGTTTATTATCACATTAGTTATATTGGTCCTTTACTGGTGCCAGTTTGAGAAGTCTCCATTGACTTCTTGGTGGCGGGTCTTGTCCTTATCGATGATGACATCTTGCTCTGAGGATAGGCCTAGAGTCACACCCTAGCCCTATTTTCATTATTGATAGGTCACCTTGTGCTCGCATCGATCAATATCATGGGTCTTTGACTGAGTGGTTTCCCTTGTGTTTGACATCAACTTACATTATCACACATTAGGATTTATACAGTGCCTTGGTTTCCATTTGACCCAATTGGTGGAATCCTCACCTCTATGTCAGCTTTCATTATTGGTTGGTTCAGGGGGTTTCTATCATGCACTAGCTACATCTTGTGTACACCGGAAACATGCTTTGGTCAGGTTACTACATCTTTTCCATCCGATTCCTTCCACATTATTAGCCTAAGGGTTACACTCATGCTATATTGATGAAGGATGCCTTAATTCCTTCCTTCTGGCGGATCTTTCCCTATCAACTATGACTCATTGCTTTGGGGCAAAGGTCTAGAGTCCATTTGGTAGTACCTTGGGGTTTGCAGTAATCAATGGTAGATCCTTCGCTATCAACAGTGGGAAATCATCATTGTCTCCTGATTGATATATTATTACAGGTGTTCAACTTTAGCTCATCTATTCACACTTGTTAGATTGTACTCGATACCTTGACTCTCATTATCATTATCGGTGAGTAGTCTCATGTTTGTTAATGGTATACATCAATGACCTATAATCAAACGATTTCTCACATGGTCAAATTTAGATCATTTATTCCCATTGTGTAGAAATGTACCATGGCGGTCGGTGAAGACCTCGAGTTGCATTAGCATTCTTTGGTTCACTTCTTAGTTTCTCTTGTTGCTACTAGTTGACACCATTCCATAGTATATGTTGCAGTCCTTCACAGCGACATCCTATATGATGGAATCCGAGTTGTGATGCAATACCATCTTATTCCACCATGTTCATTTGGTACTATTGGGATCAGTTTTTGACATCAGTGATCAGCTTCATCTTTCTGCTTCATTGATCATCTTCTTATATGTGATATTCAGACATGTACTTGTTCGATCATGATTAGATGATCCAATATGTATTTTCAGTTTCTTATACTTGCATACACAGTGGATCCACTTGTACTTGATATGTGGACATACTTTACTTTTTCTTAGCATGGGTATGCCCACCTCAGACAGTTGTTTCTTTCTGATCTTCTTTTGCTGGCTTGGCAGGTTGAAATTTGGTGAAGTCCTTCCTAGTTTTTGACAGGTTTCCTTTCCATATACTTAATACATTTCGGCCACAATGTTTCCCTTCTGACCTCATATATTAGGGGGCATCTGTTATAGCTCCAAATACCACCTTATTTATTTGTGATGCTTGGTTTATGGCCTAGGGCAACCCCTCCCTCCACACTTGGTCCAAATATTCAAAAAGCAATGTTTTACTCCTCGTATGTGACTTTTCCCTGTATTAAATGCGTGCACACGCCAGTCAGTCTATACCCAACCCGTGTATATGTCTTAAAACACTTAAAAAAAATAAATTTCCTTAATTATGGGTAGAGGTTACAAATTTTACCTGTTATTACCTATTAATGCCCATGGCCCAACTGTTCCCAACTATTTCCCAACTAAAAAACTACTTTTGGAGAAGTATAAAAATACTTCAATGGGAAGGCCTTAAGAAGGAGAGAAAATAGAGAATTACTTTGCTGAGATTATCCCCTGATCAAGTCTAAAGATCCCTATGCTTCAAGCACTTCCCCAAGTTTAGGAAACCCTTGTTTCTTTGAGAGTTGATATCCTTTTGCTTGTTGGATATATCCTTATGTTGGTTATGGAAGGAGCTTTTTGAAGACTGGGACTGGATGGACCTGGAGGATGGTTCCACTTGGAGACGGAAGAGGAAGACTCAGGTGAACTCTTTCTATGTTTTGATTATAGTTATCTGCAATAAAAGAAACACTGTCTTGTTCCTAATATCAACTTTGTTCATGCATCTGATGTTATTGTTGTGGTTTATGTATGAATGTCTATTTCAATGTATAACTAACCATCTACTTATATGTTATAAATTTAATTTCACTATAACTCTTTATCTATATGCTGTTGTGCATCTTTGAATTTCTTGTTTTTCAGGTTCAAATATCATGCGGAGTTGCAGAGGGTTTGAACCCTGGCTGGAACTACCCAAATGGAGGACCCCCAAGTATGTACATCCTCACATAGTTTACTCATTTAAGCATTTTTCTTGAGTTATTTGCTTGTTTCTTACTATATATTACTCCTGCTCTACTAGGGTTCTGACCCAAAGAACTAGGCGACTTTATCCCTTAACAAATTGATAAATATCAAACAGAAAGGTTCAATGGTGGAGCACATTTGAGGACTTCCCAAAATTGAATATAAGGGTAAAATATATTACAGAGGAGCACAGGATTGATGTTTTCATAGGGACATTAAATGATAACACCCAACATGAGGTTCGCCTTTGGGAACCTGATTCATTAGAGAAGGCATTCGGGTTGGCAAGAAAAATTATGGCAACAAGGAAGCCTACCAATCACAACTATAAAGATCAAAGTGTTTTTGTCCATAGCCTTCCACAACTTACAAGGTTGACACCACAACAATTGGAAGAAAAAATAGAAAAAGGGATTTGTTACAGTTGCGATAACAAATACACTAAAGGTCATAAGTGTGCTGAGAAGAAATTATTTTACATAGATTGTGAAAAGGAAGAAGAAAAGGAATAAGAAACATTAAAAGAAGAGGATAAACACTAGGAACAAAGCCTAAAGAAAGAAGTAATGAATCTGACCACATCTTGTAATGCATTGACCAAATTAACTACTACTCAAACTATCAAGATAGGAGGACATATCAAGAATAAAAAGGTAATAGTGTTGGTTGATTCGGGCAGTACCCATAATTTTATTCATTGTAAGATAGAAAAGGAATTGAATTCCTTCCTATATTCATCACCAGAGTGTCATGTGATGGTTGCAAATGGAAGAACCATAAATTTCTATGAATCTATCCATGGGATAATATGTGTTGAATAGTCTAATGCCTTCCATTCCAATGGGTGGTGCTGATGTTGTACTAGGAGTCCAATGGCTACAATCTTTGGGTACGATAACTTTTAATTTTCAAGAACTTTTCTTGAATTTTTTTCAGAAGGAAAGGAAGTTGAACTAAGGGGTATTGCAGGGAAACCAAGAAATATAATCATCTCTAATGACATGAAAAAGCTTCTAAAGAAAGAAAAATGTGGTGTAATTGCATAATTATGTTCACTAGAGGTTCCCACGATGAAATCATCTATTCCTCCAGATGTCAAAAAAGTCTTGGACAAACATTCCAAGGTATTTGAGACTCTAAAAGGCCTCCCACCTATTCATGATCATGATCATGCTATTCATTTGATTCCAGGAATTTTTCCTCCAAACACCAGGCCTTACATTTATCCCTATGCACAAAAGAGTGAAATTGAAAGTATGGTTGCAAAAGTGCTAGAGGCTAGCATAATTCAACCTAGTCAAAGTTCTTTCTCTACTCTAGTAGTATTGGTGAACAAGAAGGATGGATCATGGCGCATGTGTATGGATAATAGGGAGGTCAACAAGATCACTATTCGAGATAAATTTCCCATTTCGCTCATTGATGAATTATTGGATGAATTGCATGGAGAAATTTACTTCAAGAAGTTGGACCTTCATGCAGGATATCATCAAATCAGAATGAAGACTGAAGACATTGTGAAAACAACATTTAGAACTCATGAGGGTCATTATTAATTTTTGGTCATGCCTTTTGGCCTTACCAATAAACCTTCTACATTTCAAGGTTTGATGATTTCCATTTTCAAACCCTTCCTTAGAAAATTTGTGTTAGTATTTTTTAATGATATAATAATCTATAGCAAGGCTTGGAAGCATCATGTTCACATGTTGATAGAGTGCTTAGACTATTGGAGGAGAAACTATAACACCCTCCGGGGTAAATGTGCATATAAACCAACATAATAGGAACATAAATACAATAAAAAAACCAGCCATCCAAATCCATATATATATATATATATAGATATAGATATAGATATATGCACATGAAAATCAAGGGAATGGATTTTTCATTAATAAATGCAATGAACCAACTAGTGATGGGACTACCACATTCCACCTGACCAATCTATGGTTGAGCCAAGTCTCTCTTCAGCAAATCACTCTCGTTCCATATTCCATGCATGAATGTGGGGCTCATAAAACACATAAAAAACACCAATAAATGTGGATGCCACCAGAGTTCTCTGCCTGCACCATGAGGAATTTGAGTTCCTCCTAGTCAATCAGGCTTTATTGTGCATCCACATTCTAATCCAGGGATCATTATGCCCTACACCGAGACATACTCTCTAGGATTTACCATGCATTCCATCCAGGAATCACTAGGCCCAACAGAGAGAAAATCCACCTCTTCGCTTTACCCTATATCCTGGCATTCACTTGAAATGATTACTAGGCCCACCAAGGAACACAATCTAGATTTACGCAACCCACAGTCCAGTTCAGGGGTTACTAGGCCAGTGGCTTCAAGCATCCTTAGTCTAGTTTAGGGAACATTACTTCCATGTGTTTGTCAATTTAGAGATCCACCCCACTCAGCTTTGAATCCAATCTCGTCATCCCCCACAAAATTCATGAGAGAACCCATTTCATCAAAGCTATCAGGAAATGGCAAGGCTAGGCTGAAAATACTGCCACACCTGGTAAAACCCATGCAATGGTAGAAAATACATGCAATCCCATGCATGCCAAATCTAGCAAGGAAATTACACAGGCAAGTTGATACCTACAATGAAGCATGTTGTAGCTGCTTCATCCTGCCTTTCCCTGCTTGATCTTTTCTTCCTCTTTCCTTATTTTCCTTTCTTGCTCCAATAACAAAATGCTCTAGGAAAGCTCTAAGTTTCCAAGAGTATGAGAGAGAAAGAAAGTAATGAGAGAGCTCCAAAATTGACCAAATCCTGTCCACTGATCCTCATAAGCCTTTTTATTAATGAGGCCTCTATTTTCTTCATTTTCCATTATTTTCCTTCAATTACCCCCTCACATGCAACATGTGAC
Organism: Pinus taeda; assembly: GCA_000404065.3. Classification (NCBI taxonomy): domain Eukaryota; kingdom Viridiplantae; phylum Streptophyta; class Pinopsida; order Pinales; family Pinaceae; genus Pinus; species Pinus taeda. The sequence goes on along the minus strand of APFE030162574.1, from coordinate 149,246 downwards.
CTTTCACCTTCATTTTCTCCTAATTTCCATTATTTTCCTAAATAACTGTGCCAAAATACTATTTTTCCTCTTTAATGCCTTAAACATTGCCTTTTCCTTTGCCAATTTCCTTAGCCATAAAGAACCAAATGAACACCCCCTAGGATGTCTTTCCCACCATTCATCTTGGAATATGTGTCCCATAATCCATGGTATTTATATATTTTTACATGGAATTTTCACCAAGGCTATTATAGAACCCTCCCCCTTTGGCAAACACTGTCCTCAGCGTTCAATGACACCTATAACCAAAATGACTGATGAAAACAAAACATACTACCCATGCAGCTTCATAACATAGCTCGTTGCAATATTTACAATGAGAGACCCACTCAAAAGAAGAACATCATGACAACATGACCAGATAACAACCATACCGCATACTGGAGATTTATAAGATAGCTCATTATTGTATTTACAATAGCCACATATACAAATATGCATATTTTGCTCAACCAACAACTAAAATAATATGATGCCTGCATCCACAACAAGGGAATCCGGAGGCTCACGCCTCTACCCTAAAAGTAATACTAGGATTCAACTCCTTCCTAGGAAGTCCAAAATCCACTGCAAAGTCAAATCTTCATCCAATGTCCAGCGCTATAATCCTATGCCACTTGTCCTCTCAGTGAACAGTTACTGGATCATTATTCCAGAGCACACTCCCAACGTGCATCTAATTCCATTTGGAGATGCTAATAACCAAAATAAATACATCTGTGACCTTCCCTTCTCTATTACACAGTCCCTCGGGAATCTAGTCACCCCTTCCATGTAGTCACACACCTTCCAAGTTTCGCTGGCACCCCCACCACGAGCAGCCCATCCCTTGGCAAGGCTTCCTCACATTAGAAGATACAAAAACCAAGGCATATACCCGCCTCAACACATCATACCAGTCATATCATACTCATGGTAGTCAATGGAGATTATTGGGTACCAGTGTCCCATAATGGACCTACTCCCGAAGTACATTACCAGCATATTGTTGCATGTTTCAATTCCTTTGTTGTTGCTACTAATTCTTGCAGTTGATTTTGACCACTCAACTCAACATGTTCATGCATTCTTGTACCAAGCACATAACTTCCACTAGATTAAAATAAATTGAAATAAATTCACATCATACCTCATTGGTAGCTCATCAATAAGGCATATTTTCAATCTTGTTCGCTTCATGTCACAAGAATTCAAACTAACATCTTTGACCAAATCAACATGTATAAAAATATCACATCAGCTTAGCTCAAAACATAACCATCATAGTTCAAAATTAGAAATCACATGTAACCATCATAAACCAGAATCATAATTCACATGTAATCATCATATACCATAATCATGAATCACATGCATAATAAAACTGAAATACAATACCGATACCTATCCTTCATCGATCCTTACTTATGCCTTTGTTCTTTGTATAGAAACCAGATCAGTTGCCACACCTAGCAAACACCCATTGCCTTCTCCTCTACCAGGTGCACATATGCATAGTGTGCATCACATGCATACAATCACCCCTGACACACAACACCATGCAATACATGCACCTACACTTGATGTACAATGCATACACCTACATATAGTGTACAACATTGTGCATCCATCTATACCCGATGTGCAATATCATTCAATACATGTACCTACACATAGTAGAACACAATGAGTAGACACGCCGCAATACCACGACTACATGGTGCACATACATAATACCACATGCCCTCTGCATAACATGTATGATATGCACACAATACCACACATGTGGCAGTACCATATGTACAACATGTACACAGTACCACCGGTACACTGCACCACCTGCACAACATGTGCACAACATCACATGTACATGGTGCCACCTGCACAATGTGTACACAACTGTAAAACATGTACACAATACCACATGTACAGAGTACCACATGCAAGACATGTATGGGACACCACATGTACACAACACCACATGCACAAAGAACCACTCGTACAATCATACACATCACACCATATGTACATAGCACCACATGCACAACATGCACACAACACCACTTGTACATAGCATTTTATTCCCAACATGTACATAACATTATCTGTACACAACACTAGATATCCAACATGCACAGAGCACCATATGCACACACGCTGCATATACGTAATGAAGATAATACAATATGTATACAACACCCCATATGCAATATTCGCACAACCCTATTTGTACCATCCTATACATAACATTGCATAAATAACATGTACACATGCTATGTATACATTGTTAGCCCCTACAATGTCCCAGGATGAGGAGGAGATCGAAAGAGGTAACTTCAAACCACTTGCAGTTCAGCAGCTAACCGTGCTAAACCAGAGAGGGATCTCTCTAAGGATTTCTCAGTCAATGACTAGAAGAGAAATAGATTTTAGACTAGATGTATAGGCTTTGTTTGAGTGTTTGGAAATTTAGGGCTTTTAGGTTGTTTGACCAGGGCAGAGAGAAAGCAATTAGGTCAAGATGTTAAAGGTTTGCAGTAGCGGGAATAAAAAGGATCAAGATAACAATGTTTTGTGGTGGATTAAAGATTTTTGTCAATGTAGTATAGGGTCTGAAATCTTAAGAAATCTTAATGATCATGTATTAACATGAATTCATTAATCTAGAAGAAGAGATACATAAACTTGATTTTTCACATAAGAAAAGATTTCATTCTAAAGAATTATACCTATATGACTGTAAGGAAAATCACATGAAGAAAGAAAAGCATGCTAACAGAGATGAATTCATCAATAAGAAACTAATATATAAGGAAAACAACACCACAAACTCACTAAACAAGTATTCCTGAAAACAAGCTGCAACTACTCCTTCATTAACTGTATGAAATCATAAGATACAAGTCTCTCCTCTGAAGTGCAACCCTTCTCTCTGAATGGGAAATGATACATATAGACTCAAACAAACCATTTCCCCACCTTCAAGGGTTGAATCCCTAAGTGGTGAAACAATTCCTAAGAATCTCCCAATCAACAAGAGAGCGCAAGAAGGTAAAAAACAAACTCTTCTATTTGTTGGAATTATGATACATATGTTGTACTTGATGGCAACCCACTCATCTCAGATGATAAATTATAGTACAGAAAAGTTCACGGAATTTTATGCAGAGAAAAATTTATTTCATGTGGAGAAAAGTTCACGGAATTTTATGCAAATAATAGTTTATAAAAGTTTATTTCATGTGGAGAAAAGTTCACGTAATTTTATGCAGAGAAAAGTTTATTTCATGTGGAGAAACGTTCACGGAATTTTATGTAGAGAAAAGTTTATTTCATGTGGAGAAAAGTTCACACACTTTCATGGTTGGTTCATGGTATTAGTTCGACAGTTTTTTATCCTATGGTTTTGGTCTGTGGTATTGCATCCAAAAGTGTTGATCTCACGCACTTTCATCGTTGGTTCATGGTATTAGTCCGACAGTTTTTGATCCTATGGTTTTGGTCTGTGGTATTGCATCCAAAAGATTTGATCCCAAGTATTGGGTTCATGGTATTGTGTTATTATGGTTTTGGACCGTGGTATTGTGAAAGGCCTAAGACTATAAAAGAGGAAGGAGATCATTTGGCAAAGCATCATCGGAATTGTTATTGAATATCTAATAAAGTGCTATATCTGGAATACTGTGATTGGGTTATGGTGCAGATCTGGATCTGAATAAAGAAGGAACCTAAGCGCAAGGAGAAGGATAAGTTCTATTGATGGGTCATAATCTTTAAGATTGAATGATAGTATCTTTTGTTCTGGGTTTAGATTTGGTGTGTGGTTACTGTTACTGTGATTTGGATACAGCTGCCAGAGAAGTGTCTACTTGATTCAGTGATAATTGGTGAAAAGGAGATTGTTTGATGCATAAATTCTTGATGATTGATTGATGTTCATGGATCCAGTCTGAAAATTTATGAAACGTGGTCCTTGGAAGAAAGAGAAGGTTGTAGCCTTCTGTAGGCCAGCACCTACGTACTAGTATCTTGTAGTGTAAGAGCTAAGGGGGTTGTAGCTCCCTTCCAGGAGAAGCTGGAAAATGAGAGAGGTTTGTAGCTCTCTGCAGGTTGCAACCTGCGTACTGGTAAAGGACTGCACCAGTACAATTGTAAAAAGAAGTTTCTAATTAAAGAGAAGATAGAGACTAATTGCAGTAGGTGGTTTTCACCCACATTGGCTTTCCACCTTATATCTTATGTTCTTGTGTGTGATTGTCTTCTGCTATGTTTCACTGTTTCTGGTTATTGGTTATTTGATACACAGATTAACAATCAACATCTGAAAGATAAAGTAAATTATAAGTTTGCATAGTATACGCGGGTTTCCTTCTACATAGTTGTGGGTTTAATTAACTGAAGTAACGTATATCATTTGGATTTGAAAAAGGAATATTTGACTTGATAATACTGATTCACCCCCCCTCTCAGTATTATTTCCAACACAAACTGCACAGTGGAGGTGTAACAAGAATGGAAATCGCTAACCTCTTGGAGGACTTCAAGACGAACATCCTGGGCACCCTTACAACGCAGTTGGGCTTCCTGCAGGCCAAACAGAAATAAGCCTTAGCATAACTTGGTCGTTTTTTGCCCACGCTGCCGGAAGAAGCACAACCAATGGGAGTGTCCATTGGACATGGTCCAAACATGCACTATATGTACCAAGGACCATGCAACTGAGCAGTGTCCATCACTTCCAGGGATGAAAGCAGATTTAAAGAAGCAAAAGAAGAGACAAAACCAATATACTTAATGAACCATCATCGACGGTGGCAAGGCCGACCCACAGGTATGTCAGAAGACACATCTCAGTTCTTTCCTTCTTCGTCATTTAATCAACATCAGAATTATCGAATAGCATGGCAAGGTCAATCACCTTTCTCGAATTGGCAGTCCCAACCATTTCCTATGTCACCTTGGCCAACTCAGTCTTTTCCAGGTAATGGTTGGCTGAATTCTCCTTTTACTCCTTTTTGGGAAGGTAATCCATATCCATCCCATTGGCCTGCCTCTACTTCATAAAATTTGAACCGGTCTCCAAATTGGCAGTGACCTTTAGGGATAACTAATACGCATATGGGGAAAATTACTCTACCTAAACCTACATTATCAGCCCCATATCCATTACAGCAAAATCCTCATCCCCTATTGTGTCCCCAACTACCATCCCAACCAAATCCAAACCCCAATAACAGACCGGTTCAGCTGGTGCAAAATGTTGAAAAATTAGACTTTGAGAACGAACAAAAAGAAAGCATTAAAGAGTTTAGACATTTGTGATCCATACTTTGATTGTGAGAATAATTTCATCAAAATCATACAGAGAATCATTTGTTGACACATTTCGAACCAACTATTTAACTAATCGCTCAGAATTATTCCTCAACTTGTCCTGACGATGAACCACACTAGTTGGTTCGAAACGCGTCGACAAATGAATCTCTATGTGATTTTGCCGAAATTATTCTCACAAAAAAATAATGCAATGAACTTATACTGAGGTCAGGACACATTATCACTCCTGAGGAGGACAGAGACGAGCCACTAATTGAGTTAGAAACACCACCTGTACATTCACCACCGACTGTGACTAACACAGAAATAAAACAAGGAGAAGAAATAGTTGAGCTTAAAGATCCTGAAAAACTTAAGGTTACTTCTCCCCCGTTCCCTGAAAGATTAACAATACCTAAACCAGTTGTTGATCTAGACTTTGATCTCATAGGGGAATAGAAAAAATATTTTCATTAAAATTCCTCTCCTCCAGGCCATCCAAGATATTCCTATTTATGCTAAAACAATTAAATAACTATGTGTGAAAAAGCCTGTGAGGAGAGCAAAAGCTCCACCCACTATTCATGTTGTAGGGACCTTGTCCGTTTTTCTCGTGGGTGGGAAACACCGATAAAATATGAAGATCCTAGGAATCCCATAGTTACATTACAAATAAATGGTCAATCTTTCCCAAACACATTAGTTGACTTAGGTGCAGCCATTAACATCTTAACAGCAGAAACTTGTAAGACACTTGATATCACAGCTTTGGAACCAACCACCAGCGTGCTAGAACTTGTTGATCATTCAATGGTAAGACTAGAGGGAACTTTACAGGATATTACAGTGTCTGTTGATTCATGGGAGTATCTAGTAGATTTCCTCATCATAAACCCAAAAAGTCGATTCGATGGGCACTCTCTTATTTTGGGATGACCTTGGCTACAGTTGATGCTTAAATAGGTTGCCGAGAGGGAAGCATGACCATTGCTAAGGGGGATGTTGTAAAAAATATTGTTTTGTATCCTCCTTCCAAACCAAGTCGGCCCATTGTGAAAATACATAAACAACCACCCTCACACCTGGAGGAAAGCATTCATTCACCGCTTACCATAGCAGAGGTGCTTGAGTTCAAGAATCAGACTAAAGATGATGTGATCAATAACTTTATCAATTAGCCAACCAATATGAACAATGTCAAATGCCAAATGTTAAAATAAATTATTGACAATGAAGCCTTGGAAGACCCTTTGAAAGATATTGATGATCAACATATCCAAATAATTGTCGTTCATAACAACAAGTCTATTGAAATTGAACCAGGAAATATTTTAAACATTAGTGATAGTCTGGACAGTGACCAACAGCAAAAGCTCATTCAAGTTCTGCAAAAATATAAAGGGGATTTTTCTTTGGATTATCCAGACATTTAGGGCATAGACCCATAGTTATGTATGCGTCATATCTACACCGAAAAGGATGCTCGTCCTATCTGGCAACCTCAGCGGAGATTGAATCTGCATCTCAAACATATTGTAAAAGAAGAGCTACAGATGTTGTTGGATGTGAATTTCATTTATCCCATTTTGAATAGCAAATGGGTCTCTCCATTGGTAGTTATTCCCAAGAAAAATGGGAAGTAGCATCTATGTGGATTATCGGGAATTGAACAAGGCCACATAGAAATACTATTTCCCTCTTCCATTTATTAATCAATTCCTTGATACATTGGCAGGAAAATAGTTCTTTTCTTTTCTAGATGGCTTCAGCGGGTACAATTAGATCCAAATCACCCCTGAACACTAATATAAAACCACCTTTACCTACCTGTGGGGTGCATTCGCTTACAGAGTGTTACCATTTGGCTTATGCAATGCCCCAGCGACGTTTCAGAGGGCCATACTCAACATTTTTGTTGATCTGATAAATGAAGGACTTGAAGTTTACATGGATGACTTTACCCCAGATGGGGACGACTTTGATCAAGTGCTACAGACATTAGAGAATGTTTTGGAACGATGCATCACTACCAAGCTGTGTTTAAGCAATGTCAAGTGTCACATGATGATGACAGAAGGCGTAATCCTAGGACACTACTTTTCTGCAGCGAGGATACAGGTAGATCCAGCAAAGATACAGGTAATTCTCCTACTACCTACACCTTGTACTCAGATGGAGGTATGTATCTTCCTTGGATATGCAAGTTATTATCACAGGTTTATAAAAGAAAATTTCACAAATTGTTACGCCTTTGTATGCTTTAACAGGAAATGTTGACTTTAAATGGTCTGATAAATGTGACACGGCTTTTACAAATTTAAAGAAATTAGTTTTGATGGCACCAATATTACGTGGACCTAACTGGGAGCTACCCTTTCACATCTCTATGGACGCATCAAATGCGGCAATAGGCATTGTCTTCGGCCAAGAGGAGGACAGAAAGCCCTATGTTATTTATTATATCAGCAAAAATCTTACTGCTGCTGAAATTAAATATACAGTAACAGAAAAGGAATTCTTAGTTGTCATTTATGCCATAAACAAATTTAGACATTATATAACTAGCTACTATGTTTTTCAGTGTATTGATCATTCTGCTATTAGATACTTAGCTAACAAACCCATTACAAATGGTCGAGTGACTCATTGGTTGTTACTTTTGTAGGAGTTTGATATCACCATTAAAGACTGTCTAGGGAAAGAAAACCTAGTTCCGGATTTTCTGTCTCAGGTTCCAAAGATAAATTATCCATTAGTAGTAGATGAGCAGTTTCCAAATGAACATTTGTTTTCCGTAGCAGTCAAAACGCCATGGTATGCAGATGTAGCAAACTATCTAGCAGTAGGAAAGCTGCCCAGGTACTTGACAGCAAGGGAAAGAAAACATATTGTCCAGCCCAGTGCGCGATTTTCTTGGATTGGCAGATACCTTTTTCATACAGGTTCTAATATGTGCATACGCAGATGCATTCGTGAACATGAAATTTATGACATCCTAAAGGCTTGCCATGATGAGCACTGTGGAGGGCACTTCACAAATCGCAGAATGGGGCATAAGCTACTATAGATGGGCTATTATTGGCACAATTTTTTTAAAGACGCTAAGAAATATGTCCAGGCTTCTGATAGCTGCCAAAGGATGGGTTGTCCTGGTAAATCTAATGAAATGTCATTGCAGCCCCAATTGGTAATAGAACCTTTTGAACGATGGGCATTATATTTTGTTGGCCCATTTCATCTACCATCAAACCAAAAGGCCTACATACTACTTGCTACAGACTGTGTAACGAAGTGGGTAGAAACAGTAGATTTTCCAAGAGCTACAGAAGAAGCTGTAATTAATTTCCTTTTTGGGTTATTTGTGCGGTATGGTTTACCTAGGGAAGTGATAACAGATGGAGGAGGGAAATTTGTAGGACATAAGATTACAAGCACTCTACGGAACCACCACATCACACATAGAGTCACTTCCCTATATCACCCACAGGCGAACGGGCAGGTTGAAAGCACCAATAAGGTCATCGAAGCAATTCTGACCAAGAAAGTTTCGACACATCGGCGGGACTGGGATACTAGACTACCAAAGGCCTTGTGGGCCTATCGCATAACTTGGCAAAATACTACTAGATATTCTCTGTACCAACTTGTTTTTGGAAAATAACCTATCTTTCCTATTGAATTTGAAATAAAGACTCTCATAACATCCCAAGAAGTGGGATTGGATCTGATGGAGGCCCAAACTAAATGACTTCAACAAATAAATGAATTGGATGAGGCTCGACTACTTGCTCTACAATGCACCATAATTATTCAACAGCAAAGAGTAAAGTGGCATGACAGTCTTATTAAAAAAAAGACGTTTCAGAAAGGAGACTGAGCACTCCTCTATGATTCCAGATTCCAAGACTTTCTGGGCAAGTTACAGACAAGGTGGCTTGGCCCTTATGAAATTTAATAGGTACACAACAATGGCACTCTCACTCTTACTACCATTTATGAGTCTAGCCATTCTTTCAAGGTGAATGGACATCGGGTGCGTCTTTATCACAAACCACTCACCAAAGAGTCTTTTTGCCAACAGGTACGTGATGATCCCACTATGCAAATTTTAGTTGCAAGGAGTGATGACCCGAAAGCTTTACTTTCATAAAAAATTGTCTTTCTTCAGCTGTAAATAATGTATATATTCTCTTTACGATTGGTTACAATTTAGTTAGGCATCACTATGTAAATATGAGGATTTATTTTGTTTTTGGTTGTGTTTAATAATTGTTGTTTAATCAATTGAAAAACTATTGTTCAATCCATTGAACAGCTCCAATTTTTCTTTTTGTGTGTTTTGTTGTTCAATCAATTGAACAATTGTTGTTCAATCATTTGAACAGCACCAATTTCTTTTTACGTGTTTTGTTGTTCAATCAATTGAACAACACCGATTTCTTTTTACGTATTTTGTTGTTTAATCAATTGAACATCACCAATTTTTTTTTGTGTGTTTTGTTATTCAATCAATTGAATAATTGTTGTTCAATTATGAACAATTGTTGTTCAATCAATTTAACAACACCGATTTCTTTTTGTGTGTTTGTTGTTCAATCAATTGAACAGTTGTTGTTCAATCAATTGAACAGTTGTTGTTCAATCAATTGAACAGGTGTTGTTCGGTAGAACGAACAGCTGTGATTTATTTTTGTTGTTCCATCACCGGTCATTCTTTTTTTCATTTTCTTTCTCTTCCATGTTTTTAGTGAAACCATTTTTTTTGGATTTGGAATTTTTACCTGAGATAAAGAAAAATAGTAATATTAATACCATCATGACTTGTAAAACCTTTTGATGGTCATCTTTATTCTGAAACTGACATGGTTCATCTATATAATGACTAGTTGAATATATTCTCTTTGGACACATCATAAAATGATTTACTATCTTAATACCATGCTAGTTTATCTTTCACGCTTTCAATGGATAATTCCCTTTGGTATGATGATATAGGGATAAAAGTATAACTTTCATTGGAATTTTTTTTACTTCTCATGCCATCCCGGACTCTTAAGGAGTAAATGAGCCTTCCCCCTTTACAATAAAAATATGAAAATATGAACTATCAAAATACAACACACAGCTTCTTAAATAGGATAAGGGGTCTCATCACAAGCCTGCCTACCATGATATAAGGGTGTAACAAGTGACATTCCATTATGGCCACCACACCAGGGTAATGACCTTCTTGATAGTTAAAACCATCAGAAGGAGAGGGGGTCTCATCACGAGCTGGCCTGATCACTTTATTATATCCTCGTGAATGGAACTATGATTATCTGGTTACCATGCCATCATAGTGGTCTCTTTATAGCAATGAAAAGGAAAATCATTTAAATACTAAAAGGAGGACTCTGTCTCATTTTTGGGGTTAAAAAGAAACCATGTCGAGGCTATGAATGCCTACTGGCCGAAGTGGCTGTACTTGTGGTATTGAAGTACTCAGTTACATTTCCAAATACTCTTTATCCTATTACCCCCTATTAATTCATTTCTAAAGGAGAATTTACCATTTGAACAACATTTCTAATTAAATTAACCGACATGCATGGTAAACTATATCTTTATATCCATTATATCATTATTGTCTGATCAATCGATACCAACAGTCACTAATATTTATTGTTGCTCATGCATTCGTCACCTTTTCCACCTAAGGTAAATATCTCTTCACATATTGATCCAATCCCTATTTTATTCATTTTATGGGCATTTCAAATCTTTTGCCCTGTACTGCTATGATAATTTTTGTTGTATTTTACGCTGCTTTGATTGATTGTTTGGCTGCATTTATGACTTCCCGATACCCTCTTCCTTTTTCCCATGCTTTGTGGGCATGGACGCCCTTTTCTGATTGGAGGGGGGACAATCTGTGTTATGGATAGCATATGTGATGATTTATGGATAGCATGTGTAATGATTATTAAACTGCTTTCTGGTTGGAGGGGGGAAGGACTGTATTATGAATGCGAATGTGTAATAATTATTAAATTGTTTTCTGATTGGAGGGGGAAGGAAAACATTATGGATAGAATGTGCATTAATTATGAAGTTGTGCCAAAAACTACTGATGAGACAAATAACATAATTTCCTTTGATATTAACTCTAAAACAACGTCACTGCTCCGTTAATAGCTTTAATGTTTTATGATGTTGTTCCAAACTGTGAAATTGTGAGAAGAGTGCATGAAAAACTGCAAGTGAACCAACTACTGAGAAACAACAACCATGGGAGGAAAATCCATCTGTAGTGAACCTACAGTGCTCCGGGTATCAGAACAGGCTCATGAAATTCTTGAGCATGCTGACTGGCTTCAACACTTGACTAGATTGCAGGGATTTCATGAGGAAATAACACTTGAATTTTTGCAGAATTTACAGAATAGACGCACAACAGTGAAAGGCATAAACATAACAGTTTCTGAAGCAGTTATAGCTGAAGACTCTGGACTTCCATTAGAAGGCACGAAATGGCCAGATAAGCATGATCTTCAGCAGGATGCAGTTGTAGTATTCTAAGACCCAGAGGAACAATTGGTGCACAAAGGCAAAGGGATTCACCCTACAGCTTTAAGGCAACCATGGTAGGAATTGGCGACCATTGTTTAGAGGTATATCACGTGTGATGGACATCGGGACGTGGTAAAACCTAGATAACTTAAACTGTTATCTATTTTGAAGTAGAAAATTATAATTAATTTGCCATTTTATTTAAATTCTTTATTGCATGATGTTGCTAGTCGAGTTAGAAAGGTTAAGGACCCACATTTTGTCGTCAGCCATCATGGGATGATTAAATTAATCATCGTTCATTGACTGGCCCAGTAGTAATTAACTTGGGATAACCTTGTAAATCTTGCTCTAACCCCACCTGAAGAAAACCCAGAGACTGAACAATAGGGGGTAAGAGTAATAGGTCTAAAAAGGACAAGAAAAAGAAGGAATCCTTCTTTGGCCTCAAGCCTAATAAAGCACAGGCACTCTATAAGGATAAAATCGTAGCAACACACCCCAATTCAAATAGAAGAAGTAAGGCCATCTCACATGCCCTCTCCAAGTCCACAAGATGAATTTTTGCAAGAATACGAGGAAGAAGTTGCTTGAGTATTGGAGAATATGGAGACATTCTGTGAAGAAAGGTAGCCGTATGGAGATTTTGAAGGGAAAAATCATGCCCTTAACCAGTCTACCTCTACCAGTAGTTCTGGCCATGCTAAAAATTTTCCATTTGTTCATAATTTGGAGGTTCAGAGGGAACCAGTTCCCTCTATGAATGAGCCCCTTAAGAAAGAGGCACATGTAGAGGAAACCCTCGGGGATGGAAATCAAAGAGAGGTTACTGCTCCATTGGAATCACCAGTGAAGGAAAACCCTACAGAAGAAACCGTGAAAAATGAAAATCAACCAGGGGACACTATCTTAATGAAGTCCCTAGAGGACAAGGCCCATACAGAAGAAGACCTTGAAAATGATAATCACTCGGGAGACACCAGTCCATTGGATTCTCCTGAGAGGGAAACCCAAGAAGAAAAAGACCTGGAAGACGAGAATCCATCAAGAGACACGGTTCCATTGGAACCTCATCCTGATATTGGCATAGCTCCACCTGAACCTAAAATAAACACAGGTGTGCCACCGCTGATCAAAAACACCACGATGAAGAAAAAGTATAAGGAAAGATTGAGGAAGTTTCTTAATAAGTACATGAAGAAGAAGAAAACAATTAAGCAACTGAGAGAATGGTTGAAGGAAGTAGTTAGGGTTTCGAAACTTAAAGTAGAAATGGAGACCGTAGGGACCCAAATAAAACATTGTTCTTGGGAGGATATTGAAACCCAGACTGAGAGCCCTTTTGTTTGTTCAAAAGGGACCCAAACAGTGCAATGTCCGTTAAAGAGTAGTGAGATGCAGATAGAAGGTCCTTGTGTTTGCCCAATGGAAACCCTAATGGACTTTCCCACTACAGATGTTGTTGACTAAACCAATTCTGCAGAGAATACTCAGGAAGACTGTTATATGCCCCACGGAACAACTGAAGTTGTTGTTCAAAATGATTTTGAAGGAAATTCCCAAGAATATTGTTGTATGTCTTGAGAAGCGGCTGAGGCTGTTGTTCAATCTAACTCAATGATAACATATGATGATGAAACATGGCCAAAGGAAACACCTGACTACGTTCCTCTGGTAAGGGAAGTTGCTATCATAAAATTGCAAAATGAACTAGCCAAGACTCGGCAGGAGTTAGCTCGACATAAGGAAGAAGTAGTGTCATTGCAATTACACCAAGAATTGAGGAAGAAATTCGAGGCACTTGCTATCACAGAAGATGAGACTTTCGCTAATTTCAAATATGAACAGAAGAAAGTAGAAGAAGCACAAGCTAAGTTACAGAAGGCCAAGGAGAAAATTGAAACTATTTGCTCTCTTTACTCGGATGGTTTATCTTGTTGAGCACCTGCCACCAATTATGCATTATTCTTGTTAGAAAGATACCTCTTACTGAAGGTTAAAGTCGTCAAGGCTGGTAAGTTAGCGTAATTCAAGACCACTCCAGACTTTGTGAAATGTTTCAAAGAACAAAATCAGTAGCTACAATGCATTTTATGTGAGTTATACATGCACAATTTTTTCTTGGAGGATGACTTGGATAGTAATCCTGGCCCCTTCATTGGGGATATTCAATTTCAATATTTTCTTTCTTTTTCCACCAATCAAATAAAATGGGCTAAAGCCTATAACACTTTTCAAAAAAAGGAATATGGTATAGACCTATGGGTTAGGGGAGAACCCACAAAACCCCTACATATTTCTGTCCAGCATAAACAGTTCATGAAATGAGCAGGTGTTGTGGCTCAATTAGGACCACTCCATACAGACATCATACAGGCAGGAAAGGAATACTTTCAAGAAATTAAGGAGGAAGCTTTGTCAGTATCAAGACAAAGATGGGAAGCTTCTAGTAACAATGTCAGGAACAGGGAGCCATTTGGGTTTACAAATTTCAAAGTCACCTCTACTCGCCTACACAAATACATCAATATGGTCCTAAGAATGGGACTTGACTGGATAGTGTGTCATTACAGAAGTCCGATTATTTGGTACCTTCCTGATGGATATCACAATGATTATAATTTTCCATATTACCGTGTGAACCACACTTTTACAGTACTCAAATAGAAAAACGATTTTAGGCTATATATAGAAGAAGTTTATCTTGCTTAATCCTTGACTCAGTTGCATCTCAATCATCTTATTGCATGAGGACATGAAAAAAGGTAAGCATGGGAGTATGTTGGGTCATGGAAAAGGTATGTTTTATCCTCATATTAGCTTAATTAATCATTTTTATTTATGTATTTATATTCGTTTTAGGAATAAATATAGAAGGAACAATCGTAGAAGCTGGATAAAATCGATCATTAACAAATTAGGTAAATATGGGCATGAAAAAATAACTTTCGTTATCTTTATATGTAGGGACACGAATTGAATGATTGATGTTCAAATGAAAGCACAGCAGTGACCAAGAAATGAAAAGGACAACGTCTCGATTATGAAGGACAACGGAAGACCAGAAGGATCAATTCTATTCTGTGATGAAATTAGATTGTCGGTTGTGAAATTCTCAATATCTCTTGATCCTGAGGATTCGCTTTTATCCATTTATCTTTCCAAATTTATATAAGGCCACCAGGTAAAATGAACAGCTTGCCAGGAATTTTAAGATTGTAATTATTCATTTTCGACACAACACACTTTCATTACTATGACATTGTAACTCTATTATCAATTTTAATGAAGAAGACTGTGTTTTACCTATAATCGCAATCTGAGTATCTTTCAACAGTGACTTTTGGAGACTTTTGGTCTGGTCGATAGGATATTTGCTTCTTTAATTGTGTCATATTTTTTTTTATTCTTATAATCGTTTATTACTCTTAGTTTTAGAATTATTCTGATTGCTTTGAGAATTGATGGTTATGATTTGCTTTTTCTGTTCAAACTAGATTCTAGATCTTGTCGTGTGTTACATATGGTGTTAATATTTACTAATTGATCAGGTTGATTTAAGTATTCGATTGTTCATTCTAAAGTAGTGTTATCAGAGATCTCAAGCTTATAATTGATTGCTTTCCATGAGATGTTTCCGTAGTTACTTGTTGTTCAATTGTTGTAACTTTCCATCATGCTAAACGAATTATTGTCGACACCAGTTAGATTGCTAAGAGTGATTCCTTTTACTTGCATTTTGACTCAATTCTTTGCTAATATATTAAAGTAGATTTAAAAATGCTTAAAGATTTCTTTCAGAATTGTTTTGGATTGAGCTTCGAGAATTAGATATTAGTCATTGCAACGATTCTAAATAATTTCATTATGAACTAGCCTCTGAATTCACTTGCATAGGCAATGTTGATCCCTCTTGAAATAAACAGACTTACCCTAGTTTGATGATTAATGTAGGTATTAATATTGCTTTTAACAGTCATCTTAGTGCACCATCATTGAGAAAGAGGTGGGTTTGTATACAATGCTTAAGTACTTTTTTAGGGTTGTGCAAGGTTTCATCAAACTCATCTACATAGGGTGTAAAATCATCCATAAATATCTCTAAACAATCATTGAACATATCAACAAACATTCCTAACACTGCTCGTTGGAATGTTGCAGGTGCATTATAAAGTCCAAAAGTTAGGACCATATAAGAAAATGTACCCCACGAGCAAGGGAAAGTAGTTTTGTCTTGGTCTTCAAGAGCAATTTGTATCTGATTATATCCACTAAATCCATCCAAGAAAGAAAATAATTTCTTCTCGGACAGTGTGTCTAATACCTTATCAATAAAGTGCAATGGGAAATGGTCCTTTTGAGTAACTTTATTCAGATTCCTTTAATCCACACAGGCTCTCCACTTTCCATTTTTCTTGGGAACAATAACAAGTGGAGATACACACTGATTTTCATAAATATGATAGATGAAATTTGTATCCAATATTTTTTGGAACTCTTCCTTGACAATTCCTTTTAATTGTGGGTTTATTCTTTGTTGAGGTTATCGAACAGGTCGAGATCCTTCCTTTAAATAAATGTGATAAGTGAACAAATTAGGATGGATACCCTTCATGTCTTTATAATCCCGCGTGAAGCCTTCTTTATTCTTTCTAAGTAACAACATTAATTTCTCTCTTTGCTTAGGGGACAAATTAGGGTTGATATTTAGGGTTTTCCCATGATCAATCTCTATCGGTACACCCTTAAGGCTAGAGGTAGTGGGTATTCCTTGTGTAACAATATCATCAAGATTTTCTTTCTCATTAGATTTTTCTATCACAGAACTAAACAATAAAGATGTGGTTGGTGTAACAACAAAAGGATCATTGATGTAGTTGTTGATGACATCATCTTTCGTCTCCTCTTTAAAATATAGAGCCTTTCCTATAGTGAGTACTATATGTGCATCAGATTCTTCCAAGTCATAATCAAGCCACGAAAGATTCTCAAATTCACAACCTAGTTTAGTTGGAGGGTAAAGGAAAAGGTATTTGGTAATGTGATCATCAAGGATATTCATACAACCAGACCTACATCCAATAAATTCATATGCAATAGCCAACCATGGTCTACCCATAATTAAATGATGTCCACCTAAACATGTTCTGGGCTAAAGCACCATGAAATCTAGTGGGTACTGACAAGAGTCTACTGAAATAATGGCATCATCCAATATTCCTTCTAGTCAAATTTTAGACTTGTCTTCCAATTCAAAAATAGTAGTGGTCAGTCTTAGGTTATTAAGTCCAAGTAATTGTACAATTTCCCTATTTATTAGGTTTATTGTTGTGCCTAAATCAATCAAGTTATTTGGGAAAGTTGTTCCCCCAATAAGAACAACTACAATGGGATTCCCATGATTTTCATATTTAACAGGTAAAGTATTCCCTAATGTCAATTCTGATAATTTCCCAATAACATACAAAGTAGGGGCATCCTGAGGTTTCGTACCTGCCTTTTTAATGCACATATCCTTAACTATTTTGGCATAAATCAGGACATCTCGTATCGCTTGGAGTAAAGGAATTTGAACATGTAAGTTATTTAACTCCCTTAGGAAGTTAGACTCAACTTGAGGGGTATCCTTAGCTTCATTAAATCTTTCAAGGTAAGGAGGGCACAAAGAATTCTCCTTTCTAGCAACTGTTACAGATTTCAAAGCGAAAGTAATATATGTTGTTATAGTGGTGCTAGTTCTTACAATGATATTGGAAGAAATGTCAGTTGTTACAACTTCTTCAACTATTTCAACACCAATAGTAACATCGCTTGTTACATCCTGTTGCCTTTCTAAATATCCTTGAACCAATTTTTGTTCCCTTAATAGGTTTTTTTCTTCATTCTCTATTGAGGCAGGGAAAATAGTGGGGGTATCTACCCTCCCCAATCGTAATTGAATCTCATTACATTCCACGGGTGAAATGTAGTAGGTAGAGAGAATTTGTGTTTCAATCTACTCTATTTCCTTATTATTTCGGTTAGGATCAGGTTGTATAGGAAGTTGAGGATGCAGTGGAGGAATTCTCATAGGTATATTAAAAGGAAGTTGTATCTATTACTTTTGCATTTGGATTTGCATAGGCATCTGGTTCAGGAGAATAGGCCCTCACCATGGTTAAGGCCATGGAATAGGGTATTGAACCAAAGGAGGGTTGACAAGTTGTCATTGAGCTATTGAATATTGAAATTGTTGGGGTATATGTTGGGATTTATACATACTAGTCCAAGAATTGAAAGAAGATAAGGGTTCTTACACCATACCTAATGGCCTAGGTTTCCAAGGCTTTTTTAGTACCAATGAAGTATGTTGCTTCAACATCCTATCTTGCTTCCTTGTAAATTGTCTTGACTCCAAGTAATGAGGGGAACTATTCTGTGGATTTCTCCCTTTCACATATGGTATAGTTGTTGAGTGGGAATCTCCTCAAAGGATGTTTCTTCCTACAATGAGAGCATAAAATGGACAGATCTTTCTCTACCTCCATTTTTTTTTGCTTGCTTTCAATACGTCAAACTAAGAGGATATTGAGCTCATAGTATCTATTTTAAAATCCTCCAACAGATTCCCAATATCTACTCTAGTTGTTACACTGTTAGCTGACTTTAAAATCTTGGCAGAGGCATCATGCGTCGAAGCCTGATTTTTGGTTGATCCCCTATAACTTCTTTGACAGAGCTGGAAAATCTCATCATAAGTTTCCTTGGATATGTCCCCTTTTCCCAAAAGATTCAAAATGTCAAGGCAGTCATCTCTCATTCCTTTTAACAAAAAAAATTGACTATTTCATTATCCAGGTTATTGTGCTGACATATTTGCAAATTATATTGAAGACGTTCAACATATTCTTCCAGGTTCTCATTTGGTGTTTGGGTAATTCTAAATAATTCATCCTTATGTAGCCTAAAACGACAATAATATTGATACTTTTCTAGAAAATCTTGCTTCATCTCATCCTGAGAGTGAATAGATGCCTTACCAAGTCCATAAACCATATTAATGTTTCTCTCTTCAATGTAGTTGGAAACAAGTTTAGTTTTTGTTCATCAATAATGTAGTCATAGCTTCTTCAGAGGACATCAAATTTGAAAATAAATGCATCTAGATCTTCTATAATCATTCCTTGAAAATTAGGGAGTGCGGGCAAAGGAATATTTTCAATGGAACTTGTCCTTGAACATTCCCAATAGGGAAATCAAAACTAATAACTAAGCTTCTTGCCATTTAGTTTTGTTGCAGTTTTTGTGTAGTTGTTATAGGTGGCTTCCTTAGTGAAGGAGATCACTCTCTTTTTGGTGATGGGGGTTTCTCAGGTTTTTCTAGTTGTTTAGGTTTATCAATTATCTATTCAAGTTTCTCAGATGGTTTAGGTGCTACTAATGAATTTTCAAAACCCTCTGAAACAATGGGATGTTTCATTGCAATACCAAAACCTAAGGTATGTTGATCAACCAATTGTTCTTCAGAGTTAAATTCCGAATTTGGTTCATTTATGTCCTCATACCTTCTTTCCAATCTTGATTCTCACCCTCTATTGATACAGAGGGGTTGGAAACTCTGAGATTGGTTTCTGAATTGAAGGTTCACCAAACTCTATTTATCTAATATGTGCACCTAGTACAGATGTCTCAGGGGATGCTGACCTATGTGGAACAACTTTCCCTGATTCGTTATTCTTAGTCACTTTTCTTTGAGTGGAATATTTTGCCTCAGATTTCAAAATAATCTCTTGTATGAAAAATACTCTTCCAAAGTCTCAATTATTCTTCTTACTAATTCGTTCTCTTCCACCTGTATGGTTAGTTTGTTTGGGGTACCATACTTTTCTTCTTCACTACTCATGCAATGCAATTCTCTATGTCTTGTTTCTTACAATGTCAAGCCCACTTCAGTATGTTGAAGGGATGTTCAAGTTCTTACCTCTCGTCTTACTACCAAAAAGACCTTCCTAATCATAAACACATCAACCATACCTAAATCAATGCAAGTAGATAAACTAGTCACACATGCACCTCTAATTGCCTTCCCAACAACGATGCCAAAATGTTAGGCGGAATAATTGTCTTTTCAATTTCGAGCAATGGTTCCAACTCTCACATTAATTATCGATCCGAGTAGGTTTTTTTATTGCAAGGTGTGTTAAAAGGATCATCGTTGGCATATTAATCATTCAATAAAATATAGCATGTAGTTTGATATATATATATATAACTTGACAAGCACAGGGTCTTGAACCTTAGTCTTGGTGGTTACAACCAAAACTCCATGCCAATTGAGTTGCATGATGGTCCTTGTTGGACCATGCTCTCAAATTATATTATATTTGTGCTCAAGGTCAGGGGTGGCACATGGCCACTTGTCAATATAATTCAACAATGAATGAACTCATCACCACGTCCCATCCTCCATGGCCTACCTCCATGAAAATATCATATGGACATGCCACTCTCAATGTTTACATTATATACATATCGTAGCATTCATAAACACCTAATCCATTAACCCTGGATTATAACATAATTGTATTTCCTCTAACTGGATCTACAAAAATGTGGGTAAAACCACCATGCACCTAAAAACCACGGATGCAAAAATTTCCCTAAAAAATTTTGCAGCCCCTTGAAAAAGCGGGGTTATCGTCCCCCCTGTGACCCCCTCGACACAATGTATCATGTGTGGGGATAATAGTGCAAATAATATAACACATACCCAACATTCTTTCTCTTTTCATGTAGTTTGATTCTTCATCCTTCAATTCAAACTCTATCGTCTCTGGTTCCTTTTCCCTTGGTAGGACTTCCTTTTTATGACATCTTTCACTTCTCTAAATACCACATTTTGGTTATACAAATCCTTATATATATTTTGGTTCCAAAGCTTGTAACCTTTTGAACCATATTTATACCCAATAAAGATACACCTTTCAGATTTACTATCCAACTTGGTTTTTTTCTCCTTTCGAACATGTACATATGAATCACAGCCAAATACCCTGAGCTATGAGAGAGAAGGTTTATTTCTAGTTCATACCTCATGGAGAGTTTTATCTTCCAATGCTGATTAAGGTGATATATTTACTAGGTAACATGTAATATGCACTATCTCAACCCAAAATTCTTGTCCTAACCAAGCATCACTAAAAATGATCCTTGCTTTTTCCATCAATGTCTCATTCATCCTTTCTAAAACTCCATTTTGATAAAGTGTGTATGAATTGTGTAATGCCTCCTCCCAAATTTATCCACTTTGACAAGCTATCCAGGGTAAACATGAGTTGAGTGTCACTATGATATGACTCGACCTCCAAGTTCCAGTTATTGAAGTGGGGCCTTCAAACTGGAAACCAACTGACATCCCTCAGAGACTACAAATCACTTAGGAGACTAACAACCACCCCATGTGATCAATCCTTGAGTTGGAACTCTTTTTCACTAGGTTTACTCCCACAACTCGCCCTTGACACACTATTCATGTGGTTATGAGGCTTCAACCGCACTCATAAGCATGTCTGCATGCGGTTACGACCCAAATTCCTCAATTCAGTGCAAGTAGTTGTGAGATCTATGCCACTTTTTCAGGCTAGCCTCCAGACCACAACCCAAAAGTACTTGTAACTTTCTAAAATCATAAAAATGGTGATAACAATGCTAAACAACCAAAACTGGAGCAAGATCTTGACCAAGACATGCCTATTACAAGATAGACATTTCATCAAACAAATAATAAACATATAAGCTACAGTTCATGAATGCATATATGATCATAAACATCTGAACTTCATCTGAGAATCATCAAGAAGGCTCATTTCCTTATCAAGCTAGCTGCAATAAAACTTATTAGTCCATGCATTCATCAACCATATAATAACTTATCAAATCATAAACAAGATCGACAACTAGAGCGTATCATAAAACCATGCATATAACTGACATATAACCATAATATAAAATATGACAAATCAACCATAATATCGACATAATAACTATTGCAAATGCTTATATATCACAATAGGAAAATAACTCTTATTAACATATGAAAATTCCAACCAATTCAGTGACTTCAACGTACCAACCAACCATAGATTGGGCTGAACCAAATATCTCTTTCATCCAATCACCCTCACAACATATTCCAAGCATGGATGTGGGATCATAGGGGTTAAACCAAAATAAAACCAACCAGGGCTTCCAGAGGCCAAACCACCTCAACCCTCATGCATAGTGATCTCACCTACATGGTCTCGAAATCACTAACATCAACCAGACCAGTCTCTACCCAAGTTGTCCAGGCTGGAGGAACTAATAACTCAACACACAACCTCATAGAAACCCGAGTTGTTTCAGGGCTCCAAAGAATTTGTCCCAACCCATAGGCTCTAGGGACTAATAACTCAACCCACAACCTCCAGGGAACCTGAGCTACTTTAGGGATCCAGAGAATTTTTTCCAACCCATAGTCATAGCAAACCTGAAACAAGTAGAGAACTCACAAAACCATGCCTATCTAGGAGATGGCAAGGCAAGGTTGAACCACTATCAATCCAGGTAAATCTCCATGCCAATTACAACACAACCAAGAAATCACATGCATATACCATGCATCCAAAAACCAACAAAGAGATCACATGTGCAACCTGTTAACTACAAAGTAAGTCTATTTTAGTTATTTATCCAACTATCTCCTTGCACTTCCTTGCTTTCTCCAAATCCAAGTGAATGCTAGAATGCTCCAAGAATGCTCTAAGTGTGCAAAAAAATAAGAGAGCCAAGTGCTAAACTGACAAAAGCTAAGCCAAAAAGTTGTGAAATGTTTCTATGATGCCTTTTTGTCAATGATATCTCATTTTTCTTTATTTTCCTTCATTTTCCCTCTAATTTCCCTTGCATGCAATTTTGTGTCTCTTCACCTTCCTTTTCTCCTATTTTCCTTTATTTTCATAATTAAATGTCATTTATTGCATATATTCCTTTGCCAATTTCCATAGCCATTATTAATCCACAAGTGATGCCCACTATAATGTTTAACCACCATTTAGCCCTAAATACGTGTCCCATGGCCTTGGTCTTATTTTATTTACATGGAAAATCATCCAGGAGCTATTAGAAACCCCTCCCACTTAGGGGAACACCATCCTTGGTGTTCAATGACACTTATAACCAACAAAACATGTTTCACATGGAGATTTATAACACAACGCAATGTAGCATTTATATCATACCAAACTCTAAAACCATGAACACTATACTACTTATTGGGGATTTATAACACATTTTGATGCAATATTTACAACATACTACTTATTGGAGCTTTATAACACAACTCATTGCAGTATTTACAATACACATAAGCATATATAAATAAAAACAAAAACACATGTACCAAACACATTTTCTAAACCATCAAATAAGGACGGATACAAAGCCCGCATCTGAACACCCATCTCCCATGTAGCCTCATCGGGCCCAAAGTTCTTCCACTGCACTTTAACTTTCTCTATTTCTCAGTTCTGTGACATGAGCTATTTCTGCTGCAAAATGCACTAAGGTTATGGCTAGAACTTTATCTCTAGTTCCACCTACAATACAGACCAATCAATCACATGATGAACATCCTACACATATCTCTTAAGCAATGAAACATGGAAAACATCATGGACTTTCATTGTTGGTGGCAGTGCAAGTCTCTAGTCCACTGGTCCAATCCTCTCAAGGATTTCAAAAAGCCCACAATACCGAAGTGCCAACTTGGCATATGCTCAATTCCTCAAGGAGCTCCTCTTGGGTTTGATGTGCAAGTACACATGATCCCCATCCTAAAACTCCTTGAATGATCTATCTTGATATGCATAAATCTTTTACTTATCCTATGTTGCCTTCAAATTCCTCTTAATAACCTACATCTCTTGCACCATATTAGCTAACGTATATTTTCCAATCACCATTATGTTCATTGGATCACTCTAGCTTATAGGATTATTACAACTTTTCCCATAAATATCCTCAAATGGACTCGTGTTCAAGGATTCTTGATACCCATTATTATATGCAAACTCTACGAGTGGGAAATACTCCTCCCACTTCCTTTGTTGATTTATGATATACATCCTCAACATCTCCTCAAGAATCATGTTAACTCTCTCTGTGTGTCCATCTTTTTGCGGATGATAAGTTGTACTGAAAGCTAACTCGGTCCCAAAGCCTGCAGATAACTCCTTGATGGCATTATTGTCATTGATGGAAAAGGAGTAGTAAGAAGCAGAAAATATGTGATGGCAAAGGTGCTATAGACATATTTGGGCACTGCAACCCCAATCACATATGTCCATAAACCGAGGGCTTCTAAGCCCCCTAAAATTGTTGTTTCATACCCTAAAGGAACAAGGTCAACTGATTACATCATCTCCCAGAAGTTCTCCATGAACAACTACTCAGAACTGGTCAAAATTGGACCATCTCACCTGCTCCATGGTCAGGGTGTGATGCATCTCACCTAATGCACATATGGGGTGCGATGCATACTGAAAATCCCTTCTATAGGGTGTGATGGGTGAGAGCAGACAAATGGAAGAGACAGTTTGCAAGGTGGATGATCATGGAATCTTCCAGAAACTTCTCCTGTGACACTTACCTCTCTGAATTCGCCCAAGGATGAGTAAGAGATCATGAAATCTCCAAGTGGAACCAAGAACTATTAGAGAAATGACAATAATCAAAATCCCAGAAGCTAACTCACTCACCTGCAAATATATATATATATATATATATGGATCCCTCATCCTAGAGATCCGGGGGCTGGAGCTTTGTATTTTGTAAGGAAGTGTTATTGGTTTCTCTGTGAAACATCATAGTGTTGGGTGATCTAAGCTTTTCATGAGGTGAAGAGGGCTTTCATGCTGGGAGGATGGCGTTGGGTCAGACCAATGGGTTGTAATCCTCTCTTATACTACTTCTATCAATAAAGTTGTTTGAGTTTTCCTCCATATTCTTGTATATCTCTTAATCTTGTATTGATATATGCATTATTATGGTTAATATACATCTGATCCTATATTGTTTATGGTTATAGATCTCTATGCTTTGATGGCATTATGCTTCTTTGACTCTACAGGTGTTCTTTGAAGCGATACAAGTAAAGAAGGAGTGGTGAAGCTCTGTCAAAGGAGGGAGGAAATAAGCAAGGAGCCAAGCGAAAGACTGAGGTTGGTACTCTCTGCTTCTCTCTCATCTATCTCTCATAAAGGAAAACACGAGTAACTTTAGTTTGTTTGTTTCTAAGATAGCTACCCGTCCTAGTGGGACTAGCAACTCTAAATGGACACTAGTTTTCCCGATAACAAAATGGCGACTCTGCTGGGGAGAAAATAGCTTATTTGCTTGTTTCTATTTGTTTTCTTTATAAACTACAGATGGAGCCTGAAGTTAAGCCAGCTAGCCTTCGAACTGCATTTTCTATGCAAGTGCAAAGTAGATCAATGTTGCTTCAGTCCATCTCCGGGTTTTGTTTATAAATTGAACAACTGACTTGCAAACATCCTAAGTGCCCTGGTGGTAGCTCAAGTAACCTCATTTACAGTTCTCTTTTGCAAATGGTAGCTTAATCGAACTGTCGTCTTTTGATTTGAAAGTGTCGCAAGTGTCGTTTTCAATCAAAGAAAAGAGTCTTCCTCTTGTTGATAGTCGATTACACTTTTTCCATTGTATTTGATTTGAATTAACAGTATTTCAAGTGTCAAAAGCAATTTTTTAATTCGAAATCGCAAAGTGTCGTCTTAGTCTTCCTTTCATTTTTTGAAAAGAAAATTGCTAGTACTGTCGCTTTGAAAGAAGAATAGTTCAGATTTGTACTTAGAATTCTTTTTTCCATTCACACATTAAGAAAGCAGAAAACAAATACATGCATGTGAATTTGCATTTAGACTGCTTGTGGAAATTGATTTAGGACAGTGCATCTTAGTGTGTGCTCTCTGCTCTATGTTGAAAGGATTTTACTTCTCTTTCCTTAGTAGCTAGGATTTTCATTGCAAAAAGAAAGTAAACATTTTTTTATCATCTTAGATTACATATTTAGGAATTGTATATCTACATCACGCGGTGAACCTTAAAGGCAAACTTCTTAAGAAAGATCAACTGTAAAATAAATTTCAATGAACATAAAAACGCTTCGGAACCTAACACACAACATTTAGAAGTCTAGGCTAGAGACGTATTCCGGCATCATAAAGCCTGGTAACTATTGCTTTCATCGTAGATTGGGTGATTCCTCCTCTTTGAGATGAAAAGTGCCAGTACGGACTTGTGCTCCCACGTACCGTTGAGTATATATTGGGAGACCATAATAGGCTATATCCTTTATCCTTAAGAAGCCGTGTTTGCCGCCCTATCGATCGCAATGCACTGAACACAGCATTCGGGAAGATTGACTGTCGTACCGTAAAAAGTATTCTGCAGTTTTGCGATTGGTTTGGTAATCCCTCTATCTAGATTTCCAGAGTAGTCACTTTCATTCCTTTTTAGACTCCTTAATAGAAAAGGTCCATCTGAGCACTTGTCACTTCAAGCTTATTAAAAATCAAAGGCAACTAGAGTCATCTTTAGTTTTTTTCTCGACTCTTAAAAATTGAAAAAGCAAGTTGTGTCAAAGCGTCATAAAATTTATTTTAATCAGAATAACATCATTGTTCCCTCGTTTTTCTTAGGTTAAGAAAATGGAGTCCACCAATCAAGGATTTCCCATTGGGGGGAATCCTAGTCCCTTCTCCTCTTGGGGAGATGTTGGTGCACCTCATATGGCCACATTATCCCTTTGACAACTGACAATTGGCCTATCGGTATGGCTTTTCTTGATCACTGTCGTTCAAAACACCGTGATTCCTAAGCAATCAAATCAGCAACTAGATGATACTAGAGTTACCCCCCAACCTTCTACTTCGTTTGTTTCTCCCTCTCCTTCTTCCTCTTCACTTGGTGAAGCTAGTAAAACTAAAAACCAAGTAACTGAGAAGAAGAAGAAAGGGAAGGAGAAGAAGAAGAAGAATTCAATGGAAAAATGGGGCAACTAAGCATCATCTAATGAAAATCCACACACTACACCGTCCAAACCTAAATCTCCATGTCTCATTTGCAAAGGGGACCACTATCATCGATATTTTCCTTACATCTCACGGATCTTAAGCGACTGGTCTCCCCGCTTGCATAATTCGATGTCGTCAACCTCTGACGATCATGTTGAGAGTACACCGTCAACTAGTGAAAACGAAGTCAATGGACAGAAAGGAAGATCTAAATTTCCTTGTATACTGTGTGAGGGCGATCATGCCCTCCATCGTTGTCCCTTCCTAGACGAAGCTAAAAGAGTCTTGGACAACCGTCCTGCTTCACCGCCGCAACTTCCTCCTGGATACAAGAAACTCTTGCCGAGTCCATAGCTAGTTGAAAATCTGACTGACACACCTTTGTCGTTGGTCAAAGCATCTATCATTGAAGATAAACCCTCTGACTCCACACTAGACCAAAGGCAACAGGTCAAGATGGCAATCGACCCAATCTTGTCTTCAGAGGATCCACCTTCAGATGATAGCGTTACTAAAGAGAATGAGAACGACATCGTTCAAATTCATTGCATAAACACAGACTCCGATGAAAATGGGGGCAATCTACCCATTCCTTTACCGCAGGAAGGAAGTTCGTCGGAGATTTATCCGGCCATTTATTCGGTCCCACCTCCAAGCAATCTAGTCATTTCCTTTTATTGGAATCTACTAGGCAGACCCCGCCTACCATCTAATGTACCGTTTCGGATCATAGTACAATCTTACAGAATGATCATGGTTGGTACTATTATAGATGAAGAGGATTCTGTGAGTATCCTTTCCTCAACTGCTTGGAAAGCTCTTGGTTCGCCATCGCTTCTGCCTGAGATTCGAAATCTGACGGGCTTCAACAAAGGAACCAGTCGACCGTTAGGGATCCTTCAAAATTTGCCTATAACTTTGAGAAGGAAAATCATTCATCTAAATGTGATGGTAGTCCAAGGACCTTTAGATTACAATCTACTCCTTGGGCATGACTACATTTATAGCATGGGAGCTATTGTTTCCTCACTCTTTCGAGTGATGTGTTTTCCGCATGTAGGCAGAGTGGTCCACCTAGTTGACCAGCTTTCATTCCCTGGTTCAAACACAGCTATTAGTCAAATGCCTTCCCTTGCCGGTCTTTTTATGCAAGGAATGTCTCATCAATCTCTAGTCTGTCCACCTAACGAGCGCGAGTAATTCGGTGATTGTGACTAAAACCCAGGGGGCATGCACCCTGGTCTGCTTTAGCAGAAAAACTTTAGGTATAGGGTAGGTTTTCGCGGAGGATATATGACTAGTCTAACACACCCATCCATTTAGAAAAATGGGATTAGACTGGAATAAGATTCCCTCGTCAAAGTTATGTGAGTGGATGCGTCCCACCATTCACCTTTGTCTATTTTGATGGGCAGAGCCAAGGAAGTGCTTTGTCTACAAATGCGGATGGAGCAATCTTGCAAATGTGAGAACTTTCATATCGTAACCAAGAAACTCTACTTTTCTTTATACCTGGGGGCATGCAAACCTTTTGCATGCAAGTGAAAGGCGACCAGCGTAACTCTAACTCCATAGTTTTTACTAACTTCAACTGCTTAAGTTAGGTGATTGGTCTGATAAACCATTCACCTTTGCAAGGGCCAAATGGCACCGGAAAAGTAAAGGAAGAGTTTTCCTACCTAACCTCAATAGTTAATTAACCCTTAGGACAATAGTTGGTCATTCCTAGCTTGTATACAAAAGGTTTCGGAGCAAAGTTTCGAATGGGGCAAGCTCCCTAAAAAATGAACCTATCGATGAGACATCTTTATTATACGACTGGCACAAGCAGTTTTACTCGAAGTTCAAGCTCGTTAAAAAAATGAACCTAGCAATGAGCATATGTTCCACCAGAGTTTAAGCTCATTAAAAAATGAACCCACCTTCGGTAAATAACCATTGTGATCGCATAATTATCAGTTGTTGAACCTTGGTCGTGTTCTTACCATCACCTCCACTCTTTTTTAGTCGATCATATGCCTCCATTTGATTGTTTACCCCTTAGAGGAACAGTTGCGATGAGTGATTCTATTAGCCATATTCTTTACACCGCTGTGATTGAAAAGTTCCAAACCTTACCTAGAACCAGCTGCTATCTGAAAACATCACTCTTTCCTCAGAAAATGAGTCTACTTTAAGCTCTTTTCATCTGACTCGTAAAATATGAAAATATTTCTGAGCAATTGGCCTCTCCAGCTCGTTAAAGTGATTGGAAGTGTTATCCCTCCTCTATATTTTAATCTTTTTGGACTTGAGGGATCATTACACAAAAATATCAAGCGCTTGTCTTGTTCGGCTTGTTAAAATTATCGAAAAGTCATCCCTTTCATATTATTTTATACTTTTTCGGACTTAAGGGGTTATATTATGAAAAAGGAATACTGGAGTTTCCTTTCTGTCCCTTTTCAGACTCTCTAAAATTGAAAAGGACCGAGTTATCCTTGTCGTTAAACTCGTTAATGTAAGGACTCTGGACACCACATATCTCCACGATGGTATGATATTGTCCACTTTGGGCCTAAGCCCTCATGGATTTGCTTTTGGACTTACCCCAAAAAGGCCTCATACCAATGGAGATATTTTTCCATCCTTATATATCCATGATCCTCCCCACTTCTAGTCAATGTGGGACTTTGGTCGTATACCCAACAATCCTCCCCTCGAACAAAGGACCATTGAGCCTCCCCTCAAACGATTATCCATCCGTCCACTCTCTTCCAACCAGGATTCTCCGCTCCAATGCGTTGGAAGCACACGCCTTACATGGAACACCACCTGCCTCGAGAGCTTTCTCTATCCCAGGTCAACTTCTCTTCATCGTGTTGGAACTAGGACACGTCCATGAAGAATCCAGAGCACACCCCCTGTCTAACCGAGCTCCTCCACGGATCCCATCATGATATTACCGGGGCCCACCACCTTCGTTCGGCATTCCGAGGATTCATCCACTTGGCTAACTTCGGGGCATGGCTCTGATACCACTTGTAAGGACTTTGGACACCACATATCTCCACAATGGTATGATATTGTCCACTTTGGGCCTAAGCGCTCATGGATTTTCTTTTGGACTTACCCCAAAAGGCCTCATACCAATGGAGATATTTGTCCATCCTTATATACCCATGATCCTCCCCACTTCTAGTCAATGTGGGACTTTGGTCGTATATCCAACACAAATCGTGTTACCCCGCCTGACCTTCGTTTGGTGGGCTGCATGTAGTACCTCTTGCCCGACTCTCGTTCACGACCTTCGGTTCCAACCTTCATTTTAGCCTGCATGGCGCACCCTCACCTGGCCGCCCGTCCGCATGTCCACCCCTACCTTCGCACGACTCACCCGAGTCACCTTCGCATGACTCACTTGAGTCCGTCTGAATGCCTTCACCCGAACGACTTCACCCGAGTTGCCACACGACTTCACCCGGGTCGCCCGACGACTACACCTAGGTTTCCCAATGACCTCGCCCGATTTCCCTGAACGACTTCACTCGGGTCGCCTGACGACTTCACCCGGTTTGCCCGAACGACTTCACTCGGGTTGCCCGACGACTTCACCCGAGTCCACCCAAACGACCTCGCCCGGTTCACCCAAACGACCTCACCCAAGCTTTCTGCCCGGTGACCTTACCCGAGTTCTGCTTGAACAACCTCGCCTGGTTCACCCGAACGACCTAACCCGAGTTTTATACCCGTCATGCGGGCTCATCCGCACATCGCAGAACTCCTTTGATCGAACTCGTGATGATCGAATGATTGATGCCTTTGCCTCCACAAATGCACGCCAATATATACGGGTGGGTGGTGGGTTGTGTCACTCGGTCGACCTATGCCCAACGCCCAAGCCAACTCATTCACAATGTGTTGCCTCGCCCAGGAGGAGGGTTGGCCTGCCCAACTCGTGGGACTGCGCCCTCAACTCGCCCAACAACTTATAAACTCGTCCTTGGCTCGTTCACTTTGCATTTTTCACATGCTCCTCGCACGCACTTCGCACGGTGAAGGTGACCCGGACCGTAGGTCCTTACATCCTCCCCCACTTGAAGTCATTGTCATCCTCAACAATATCTCATCCCGGTAACCATCTGTCACCAAGATATCCATACCAAGTCATATACTCCATCGATATGTGATACATTGGAAAATCAGCTTAATCCATGATCATTAACCACCTCGTCACAATCTCCACATGCCGCTCCCATCGTGGAAGGTTGGCCCCTCCATCTCAAGCTACATGCTTCCTGTAACATATCACGTCGACCTCATCATGTATCGTCATCATGTGAAATTTTGCCATGATACTCCAACATAATGCTAACGCATCTCTGTACACTACTAGTCCCCATGTCCTGAACTAGTTGGGTAGCTAATCCAACCTTCGCGCTCAATCCATGAGAATGCACATCCTCATGCCATCATCAGTCGTTTCTCTGAACATCCTGTCATATCATCAACTCGATCAAGAATCCATCTCCATACAAGTAAGCCATGCTCAGGTCCATGAAGTAGCCCTCATCTCATCTGCAACATGTTGTCCATGATGTTTAGTGTCAATGTGCTATATGAAATCAGCCACATCTATCCCAACATCATCATCCATCTGCAAAACATCCATCTCCTCAAAGTGAAGAGATCATCTCATCAAACCCTGACTCTCGATGTGCCACATCCAAGTCCATGAAGCAACCTCCGTCATATCTATAATGTGCCATCCCTCAAGTCTGTTATAGAAACAAGTATACACCTGTCTCATCCCCCATCTGCTACCCATGATCATAGATCAATCAGCTCCCATGTATCAAAAGTGGTTAAGTCTCGGCTCAACCCATGCCCAAGTGTTGCCACCAGGGCATCATCACTGTTGTATCTCTATCACTCCAAAGTGTCTCATATTGATCCTCCACATCAATTCACTCTTTCAAGCATGCCCATACATTTACTCAAAAGTATGCACCCCATCCTGCATCAAAGTCTCTGACCTCAGCTCCTCAATGCATCAGATCCTCTAAGTCCATCATATATGAAGTCCTCAAAAGTCACAACCTGATGTCATCATGAGCTCCATGAGTCATCCCCAACCAACATCTCAACAAGCATACAAGTCTCGGCCTAAAGGTCTCTGCAAGATGCCTCAGCTCTCCATGTAGTAGGAATGCTCCATAGTCTACTCACAACTCCATCTAAGTCCATGGCCTTGTTGTACAAGAGTGCAGAACCTCTCCATCGGCTCATACATAAAACACCCCCATGTCACACTAGCAAATTCTCCTGCACAACATCCCTACCTTGGCACTCCTCATTGGATGCTCTTGATTCACACCTCTACAAGTTCTCCTGCATAAGACTGTCATGCTCCATGTCTCCAACTTGATGTCCATGACTAAGTTTCCCATGTAGTCCAACCAAGTAGACCCATCACACCAATCGGTCATCCTCATCCAAGCCTGCAAATCTTCGGTCTAGTGAACTTCGTCATCTAACCATATCATTATCACATGAGCCTCTCCATCATAGCTCCCCCACTAAAGGTTCCACCAAGACTTTCTCTTGGTCTCGGCCATGAGAATTCCACCGAAGTATCATCATGCCTCAAGTGTGTGCCCTCCAATCTATTCATTAGTCATGCCAAACACTTAGCCAATTCTCCATGTGGCTAAAGCATGACCCCTTCCTCCGCAACGATCATCATGTTCCTCCCTTGTCACAGGCCCTTGTACCTTCTATCATAAGGTCATAAACAACCCCAACAAGTCCTGCAACAGTCAAAAATCCTTGCTTCTCCATATAAGGTCTCATCATAGACATCAATGCTAAGATGCTCCCTTGCATCAGCAAAATGATTTTTCCCTTCCCTGCATACGGTTCATCTACCAAATGCTCAAGTGAAACACAAGTATCAACAATACTTACATCGTCATCATGGGGCTCCTCCATGTGAGTATCCTCATCCACCCATGTTTGCAAACTGCACGATCCTAGTCCAACTTGATCAATCTCAAGTTCATCCTCCATCGTTGTCACATCTGCAACATCCTCAACTATCACGGCTTCCTCTTCCTTGTTAGCACAATCTGCAACTTCATCCTGCTCCATTGTCCAATGAAGTTGAATAAGTTCGTCTTCAACATTCCTTTCCAAGACTTCAAATTTCTCTCGAATTTGTGGGTTCTCTTCTTTCATCCGCTTCAACCTGTATAAGGCCAGCAAGAACTTCCCTTCGCATTCTTCCAAACCTGCCATGCCTTGTCATTCAGCTTGGCCCAGGCACGAAGCTTCACCTCTACTAAACCTGTTTCACCATTCACCTAAATCACCCTGGTATTCCACCTGTCACCCGCAAAACTTGAACTTCCTTTCAAGTCTTCGGTCTTCATAGAATCAGCTCCTTGATTCAGTTCACCAGCTTTGATACCATCTTCCACGATAGTGCAGTGGGATCAACTCTTCATCATACACCAGCTCTAATACCACTTGTCACGATAGTGCAGTGGGATCAACACTTCATTGTCAACCCGATCAGCTTCCTGATCATCAGCTTTGATACCACTTGTCATGAAGTGATAGTGGGATCAGCTTCTTCCGCAAATCCTCTTTGCACTTCACCAGGTTTCCTGCAAAACCTGGACCAGCTTTGATACCACCTGTCATGCCCCTACACTAGCGGTCATCTTCCAACCACTTATACCGAGGTGCAGCACCACCGAACACTTCCTTTTCACCAATACTAATGTTCATGGACTATGCCTTAACATTCCATACTTAGTTTATCTTTCATTTACCAAGTATTACGATTAGCCTTTATACTAATGAACACCCATACACATTCATTATCATCAGCAATTAACACATATACACAATTGCAAAAGTATAAAGGGAGGGGCAACTCCCTGATATGAGTCTGCCCAATATCAATATATGTAATTTTCAACTTTCATAAGAATACAAGTTAAACCTTGGAAACCCCAAGTTTACACTTAGCCAATTTTTCAACTCAGTTGTGTCGTTTTCCCAACTCGGGCGGACCTTGTCATAACCGCGTTGCCACACCCGGGTGCCCTCCACATGAGTCGCACCTTCGTTCTCAAACCGGCACTTCCTTCATTATGTCATGCATGACGCACCCTACCCAGGTAGGGCGCGTCGTGCACTATATCCAGTGAGCTTATGATTCAGTTAATTCATCAGTGCATCAGTACTTTATTAAACATTAAACAGTAACCATGTGCAGTAATAATAGAATAAATCATCACACATAAGAAACACACATGAACAACAAGATTTAAGGTGGAAACCCAATGTGGGTTAAAACCACCTGCTTTTGTCATCTCTGTCTTCTTCTAATAATAAGAAAATATGTTTACAATATTGTATTGGTGTCGACTAATAACAGTACGCAGGCACCAATCTACAAAAGGCTACAACCTTCTCTCGTTCTCCAGCTTCTTTTGGAAGGGAGCTACAGCCCCCTAGTTCTTGTACTAGCCAATATATTTACTAGTATGTAGGCTCCGACCTACAGAAGGGTACAACCTTCACTCGTTCTCCATATGCTACTGGAAGGGAGCTCCAAACCCCTGATTAATCACCAACCACTATTGGCAGGAAGCTTCAACTTCCTCACTAAATGCTCCAACCCTCAATATCCTCTAGGGACCATGTTTCATAAATTTTCACACTGGATACTCCTAGTACACAATACTACAATATGAAGGCCACGTTTCATTACATTTTCATACTGGACCCATTAGTAACATTGAAGCTCTAAATCAATGACCACTGCAATACAACCATCAAATACATCTGCATCAACCAATCACTGAAACCCAATCAATCTCTGATATAACTGAAACAATAAATCTCTGAAACCTCTGAATCTCTGACACAACTGAATCAAACAATCACTAAACCTCTGACAGAACTGAATCAACCATTTATTCAAACTTAATCAAATTCAACCAATCAACTGGAACAGACAGATCACTATAACCAGTACATAGATCTAAACCTAGAACAATGCATCAACAACCAAAACTAACTGTAACCTTAAAAGGCATGTGTCAGAATGTATACACTCCTTTAATGAAGCAAACTTGCATGTATACGCTACTTCCTTTTGCCCAACCTACATATACCTCTAAATATACTGAATCATAAAACCTCTTCACCAAAGTGAACCATCGTATATATATGAAAATACTCACTTATAACTTCGTTGCAATTCCCGACTTCAAACATACCCAGATCATCACATATAAAGGATAAAACATGTGTTAGCAATCATATCTAGTCCATCCATTATCAGATCACATAATAATAAGTCATTATGATCCCAATCCATCATTAGATCTCATCCAACATCAAACACTCAAGTGCATATTTAGTCTAGATCAAGCAAAGCATCAGAAACCCATAACATGCATATTTGCTTTTGATCTAACACTTCATAAGATATTCATTACTTTTGCACTTAGCCCTTTTACCTTCTCCTCCTTATATACTATTAGCCTTTCTCAATACCTCGGATCAAAACAACACTTAGAGCTTGTGGTATTCTTAGACGTGATCAAATAACCATTACTCCACTCAATATTGTGGGCTAATACCATGATATTGACCCTTGGTATTATTTCACCTTAATTTCCTTAATTTTTCATCCCATATGCACTTTTTCTTCTATGAAAGTGCGTGCATACGTATACGCTCTTTTTGTACAATGAACCTCCATGTACATGCTATCTTTGTAAAGTGAACCCGCGTATACAACTTAACATACCTGAAAATGTCCTTTTTCTTCAACTTTTTGATTCTAATATGTAGTCCTTTGTTCCTTCATCCTATTATTTTGTACCATGACTTTGTTACCTCTAAATAGACCTATTATAATGAGATTTTCCATTGTACATTACTTCGTAACTAATTCCTTTGAACTGCCATGCATTTTGTCACTTCTGATATCTCTCCTATAGATTCATCTAGTTACCATATACAAGTGAGTTGTTCTACTACAAGTGGGTTGCTATCAAGTACAACACATGTATCATAATGCTAACAATCTCCCCCTTTGGACTTGATGGAAACCATGTTGGTGTTGATATTGCAAGCTGTAGAACCTGTTAGAGATAACAAGCAACACCGAAATACTCTCCCCCTTTGACATCAAGGGCAAAGGGCGGACCAAGATACTCTCCCCCTTTGCTATCAAGGGTAAAGGGTTGACCAAAATGAGGAATTTCGTATCTGAACAGCTAAATATGAACATTGATCACGCTCCCCTTAGGCACATGCTGAATTCTCTGATTAAACTCCTCCGTTGTACATGTTGAGATGCGTTATGTCATCCATTCTCCCCCTCAGCACTTGTAGAGTCTACAGAAAAATATTTTCCAAAAGAATAACATGACTCTATAACTCAACTGTTTGAATATGGCATTCCTATCACCAATGACTTCTACATACATCAATCTCCCAACCAAGTGGGGATATACCAAATTTGACTCATCTACCCAACCAAGTGGGGATATACCAATTGTTTATACATGACTGAAATATAGCAATTATTACATCATCCTTCCCATGCATGGTGGGGGTACAAATTAGATCACATGAACAAAAAGGACTCATTAAAATATTATGACAGACAGAGACATATTATGGGCCTTTATATGACATTTTCATCAAATGATATACATGACATTTATAACAAAGACCAAATATCTAAACAAGACCATGATAGTCATCAGCAACTATCATACACCATATATGATCTAGTCCATAAGCATCTGTCAGCAAAATCCAATCCAACAACTTGTATATGTGCATCATCAATTCCCAATATATGACAATGTAAATATCGTCAACCTGTGACAAAGTGTGCTGCATCTATATATATCAACTCATCCTCTTGATCTCATCAAGATCAGCTTTCTTTATTTCCTTAATATAAATAGCCTTATCATAACCTTCCATGAATCAACTAAGCATATGTCATATCTTTAAGTAGTAACACAAAATCATATCATATGTATGTGAAAACACCATAGTCGTCATCTATGATCGTAGCATCATCATCAAGAACTGCATGATCTTTCCACAACAACCCTCAATATATCAACCATGTATCATCACTAGGAAACATCCCACATTTGATAAGCATCAACCATGATAATAAACATATGTGATTATCAAACCTATCATCATAAAGAAATAAGTCATCATCATTATGTGACTAAGTAAGCCATGTCTCTGAATATCCATGTCTTCAAATAGCTATGTCTTCATGAGACCTGTAATAACACCATTCTCTTGGCCAACCAACAATATTTATCAATATGCAACTTAATTAATCATCCATGTATCCAGCATAATGTGTATCCATCAAAGAGATAGCAATATGTATCTAGCAAACAATGAGCTCATAGTCATTTGTCAAGCTTTCTTGATACCATCAACAGCAACAATCCTTAACCATGTGAGAGCTAAGAACTAAAGGAATCTTGCATCATAACTGCACCATATGAACTTTATGCACCTTTGAAGGCATGATGACATTAGCATAAAAGAAATGAGTGACTTATCATCAAATAATGAAGTTGTGTACTCAAGCTTTGTACTTCTCCTTGTCCTGTAAGAAACATATCATATGTATTGTATGCATCATCAAAAAGGTTATCCAAAATCATCCATAAATCTGATCTAAATAACAACTAGGTGGCTCAAGTAATATAAGTATCATATGAGATTTCATCATAGGCAATGGATGATTGTAGCATAGCATGTTGTATCATTTAAACACTTCAAAAACATAAGTACCAAAGAATTCTAAACATGACAATGCATTATTAGAAGCATAGCATATTCTTCCCTGAACCTGTGCCCACTGTTCACTGTCAGATTTGATCATTGCATATATCAATAAGGATCATCAAGGCATCATCATCAACTAGTTATACATCAAGTCATCAACAACTTATGAGGGTCAAAATCACTTCTACATAGACTATAATCATCATCAACGAGAACAGAAAAGATAATTGATAATTGACTGAACCATATCAGACCCCTTTTCCTAAGTTTTTCACATTGCTTCATCAAACCAACATAAACGAGACTATGCAACTTCTAACTAATGTATATATGCCACTTGTCTTCATTATAACTACGTATGAGAATTAGAGCACTGAAATTTCATACTTTAAGTTCTTCCTGAGTCTGTTTTGTCTGTATACTGAGCTATGTCACATATTTCTAACTATACTTCCTTCTTCTTCCATACCTTGGAATATGATGAAGTTTGCTCCTTTTGGTATGTTGGCCAAAATTTTCTCCTATATTCTTTTGCTATATACCCAAACCTTTTACAAGCATAACATCTTATATGTTTCATATTCCCTCTATAGCAGTCAATGGCTTTGTGACCAAACAATTGCAAGAAAAACAATCTCCCTTGAAGTACGTGGAAGTTGATGATGTTTCTGTGTGACGCTTACTAGCTTGAACCATTCTACTTTTGCATCTTGCTGCAACATGTCCAAAATTATGACATATAAAACATTCAACATTATTCATCAGAGGAAAGAACCGATTATCACTTCCATAGTTAGGAGTACATGATTTTCTTTGAAGACTTTCTTTCCTTGGTTGTTGATGGGGTTGACCTCTTATCTCCTTGTTCCGCATTTCATATTTTGCACTACAGTTCTCTGCTTCAGTTTGTGAGCTAGATTCTCTTTTAACAGTTTCATTAAAACCAAGACCATATTTGATGGTAGGATACCTTTGACTACTAAGAATATCATCCAAAATCTTACTACTATCTTTAAATCGTAAATTTTATCCTTTTCTTCTAATTTACCTCAACCTGATATTGCTCTTCCTTTTCAAGATATTCTTTCTTCATGATTTCTTCAGCTTTTCTTCCTTCTTCCACTTGTTGCCTTAATTCAAGAACTTCGTTTTCTTCTTCTTCAAATTCTTGGAGTAGTTTTTCATTACTTATTTGAATTTTTGAGATGTTCTTTTAGAGAAATGACGATAGCTTCAAGACCTTCACAAATAGCTGGTTCTTTCTATAATTTGCTTGGTTGTTGTGTCCTTTTCATTCACTTCATTTCTCAATGATGTCACTTCATCTTGCAACATTTGACTTTGATCTTCCTTTTCTTTGTATTGCTTCTTTATTTTGTTTCCTTCCTCCAACTGGGATTTTAACCTAGTAACTTCTTCCTTGTAGGCACATTCCCTTTTATCAATTAGATTTTTTTGATCTCTAATTTTGTCTGTGATATTTTTAAATTCCGCCTCTATTTGATTTCTTTATCTTTCACCCATAAGAGAAAATTTAGTTGTTTCGCTGTCACTTTCATTATCTTCAAATGAACAGAGAAATGTATCACCAGAGGACAACAAGTTCATACCTAATAGTTATTTTGCTTGTTCATCTTCATTTCGAGGTGATTCTAAATCTGAAGAGTTGCTTCCACATAAAGGCCAATCGTTTCTCACACTGTCACAGTTCCTTTGAGATGTCTTCTTCTTTTGAGGTGCTTTCTTCTTTAGCTTCTTTCCCATTGTTACTACAAATATCCTTCAAGATTCTGCCAAAGGACCTGCTCTGATACCAATTGTTGGAAATAATACTGAGAGCAGGGGTAAATCAGTATTTACAAATCAATAACTTTTTCATTTCCATAATCAGATTTATATATGCTACTTCAGTGAAGGGAACTCGCGTGTGCACACAACTATTCTTAAGGGAACCAATGTATATCCAATGAACTTATGATTTAGTTAATTCATCATATGTTGATATTTAATTAGTGCATTAGCACTTTATTAAAAATTAAATAGTAACCATGTGCAGTAATAACAGAATAAACCATCACACATAAGAAACACACATGAACACCAAGATTTAAGGTGGAAACCCAATGTG
Source organism: Pinus taeda (assembly GCA_000404065.3). Taxonomy (NCBI): domain Eukaryota; kingdom Viridiplantae; phylum Streptophyta; class Pinopsida; order Pinales; family Pinaceae; genus Pinus; species Pinus taeda. The sequence goes on along the minus strand of APFE030162574.1, from coordinate 109,280 downwards.
GGTTAAAACCACCTGTTGTTGTCATCTCTATCTTCTTTTAATAATAAGAAAATATGTTTACAATCTTGTACTGGTGTAGACTCATACCAGTACGCAGGAACCCATCTGCAAAAGGCTACAACCTTCTCTCATTATCCAACTTCTTTTGGAAGGGAGCTACAACCCCCTAATTCTTGTACTAGCCGATATATTTACTAGTACGTAGCCTTTGACCTACAGAAGGCTAGAACCTTAACTCGTTCTCCAACTACTACTAGAAGGGAGCTCCAACCCCCTAATCAAATCACCAGCCACTACTGGCAGGAAGCTTCGACTTCCTCACTGAAGGCTCCAACCCTTAGTATCCTCTAGGGACCATGTTTCATAAATTTTCACATTGGATACTCCTGGTACACAATACTACAATATGAAGGCCACGTTTCATCACATTTTCACACTGGACCCATTAGTAACATTGAAGCTCTAAATAAATCACCACTGCAATACAACCATCAAATACATCTGCATCAACCAATCATTGAAACCCAATAAATCTCTGATATAACTGAAATAATCAATCATTGAAACCTTTGAATCTCTGACACAACTGAATCAAACAATCACTGAACCTTTGGCACAACTAAATCAATCATTCATTCAAACTTAATCATATTTAACCAATCAACTGGAACAAACAGATCACTATAACCAATACACAAATCTAAACTCAGAACAATACATCAACAACTAGAACTAATTGTAACCTTAAAAGGCATATGTCAGAATGTATACACTCCTTTAATGAAGAAAACATGCATGTATATGCTACTTCTTGTTGCCCAACCTACGTATACCTCTAAAGATACTAAATCATAAAACCTCTTCACCAAAGCGAATGAGTGTATAGATCTGCAAATACTCACTTATAACTTCGCTGTAATTCCTGACTTCAAACATACCCAGATCATCACATATAAAGGATAAAACATGTGTTAGAAATCATATCTATCCCATCCATTATCAGATCACATAATGATAAGTCATTATGATCCTGATCCATCATTAGATCTCATCCATCATCAAACACTCAGGTGCATATTTATTCTAGATCAAGCAAACCGTCAGAAACACATAACATGCATATTTTCTTTTGATCTAACACTTCATAAGATATTCATTACTTGTGCACTTAGCCCTTTGATCTTCTCCTCCTTATATAGTTCTAGCCTTTCTCAATACCTCGGATCAAAACAACACTTAGAGCCTGTGGTATTCTTAGACGTGATCAAATAATCGTTACTACACTCAATATTGTGGGCCAATAACATGGTATTGACCCTTGGTATTCTTTCACCTTAATTTCCTTAATTTTTCATCCCATACGTGTTTTTTCTTCTATGAAAGTGCGTGCATATGTATACACTCTTTTTGTACAATGAACCCGTGTGTACACGCTATTTTTGTATAGTGAACCCGCGTATACAACTTAACATACTTGAAAATGTCCTTTTTCTTCAACTTCTTGATTCTGATATGTATTCCTTTGTTCCTTCATCTTATTCTTTTGTACCATGAATTTGTTACCTCTAAATAGACCTGTTATAATGAGATTTTCCATTGTACATTACTTCTGAATTGATTTCGTTGAACTACCCTGCATTTTGTCACATATGTAAACACAACTGCCATGCATTCTTTCACTTCTGATATCTCTCTTGTAGATTCATCTAGTTACATAGATTCATCTAGTTACCATATACAAGTGAGTTGTTCTACTACAAGTGGGTTGCCATCAATTACAACACATGTATCATAATGCCAACATTTTTTTCCATACATGGCTTCAGAAGGTCTCATTTTTATAGATGTTTGATAACTGTTATTGTGAGAAAACCCTGTCAAATGCAGAAAATCTTCCCATTTAGTGGGTCAGTCCATGACATACATTCTTAGCATGTCCTACAAAATCTGTTTGGTTCTCTCAGATTGTCCATCTGTTTGAGGATGATATGTAGCATTGAAATTTGGTTGAGTTTCCATGCCCCCAAATAATTCCTTCCATAATTTTGAGGTGAATTTGGCATCCTTATCTGACACTATCATCTTAGGTTTTCCATGTAATCGAAAAATATCCTTCATGAAGATATTAGTAATGTGTATTGTACCATAAATGGATTGTACCTATATGAAATGGGTTTCCTTACTTAAGGTGTCTACCACTATCATGATGGAATTGTGCTACTTCTTGGTCCTTGGTAGTCCTATGATATAATATAAAGAAATTATTTCACATTTCCATTTTGTGATAGGTAGTGGTTTCAGCAACCCGGCAGGGCATTGATGTTCAATGTTTACCTATTGACACTAAACATTTTGATACATATTTTGCCACCTCTTTCTTCATACCTAGCCAAACGAAATTATTTCTTAATGTTGTAATCATCTTTTGGTACCGAGGATGTCCTGCATGTGGTTTCTTATGATATTCATATAGTACTATTTGTTTCAAGGAATTTACATTAGGAACACACAATCATTTTCTATAAACTAGAAAAAAAATTAGAATTTTCTGCATAACAAGGCATGTTAATTTGCTGTAATTTTTGTTGAATTTCCAAGTATTTAAGGTCATTGGTTATTGAATTTTTAATTTTTTCTATCAAATATGTACTAGCATTGCTAACATACACTTCCATTAGAGTGTATGAATGTCTACTCAAAGCATCCACTATCTTGTTTTAGTTCCCTTTTATGTGTCTAATGTCAAATTCAAACTCACTAACAAACACCATCCACCTAGCTTGCCTGGCATTGAGATCTAGTTGGTTGAAGATATATTTTAGGCTAATATGATCCGTTACCAAAGTGAATTTATTTCCTAAAAAATAATTCGTCCACATATTTAAGAAATGTGTGACATCAACTAGATCTAAATCATATACAACATAATTCCTTTCATGTGTTTTCAACTTTCTAGACTGATAAGTTATCAATGAATTGTCTTGCATTAAATCTCCCCCTAACGCCTCCATACAGGCATCAGTGTAAACTATAAATTATTTATTTGGATCTGCAAGTTGTAAGATGGGAGCCACTGTGAGTAGGTGTTTCAACTTATCAAAAATCTCCTGACATTCAGTAGTCCATTCAAATTTTACTCCTTTTTCTATAAGGATGTGATAGGGTATGCTAGTTTTGAGAATCCCTCTATGAATATGTGGTAATATCTTGGCATTTCCATAAATTATTAGACAGCAAACACATCCTTTGGTATGGGCCAATTTACCATGGTCCTAACCTTCTCGGTGTCAACTGCTAGTCCTTCCTTTGAAATGATGTGGCCCAAATATTATATTTTGTTTTTGTAGAACACACATTTACTAAATTTGGCATACAATTGATGTTCCCTTAGAGTTTGAAGCACCAATTTTAAGTGTTCCTTATGTTCTTCTTTGTCTTTTAAATATACCAGAATGTCATCGATACATACCAACAAAATGTTTTCCAAATATTTACTAAATATATTGTTCATCAGGAACATAAAGGTTGTTGGGGCATTAGTAAGGCCGAATGGTAACACTACAAGGCAATGGATATTTGTTTTTTATAGTTGACTTGTTTGATTTTCGATAATCGATGCACAGACTAAATGTGCCATCTTTTTTCTTAAAAAATAACATGGGATCCCCCCATGGTGACACACTAAGCCTAATATAGCCTTGTCCAATATTTATTGTAGCTGCATTTTTAGCTCCAATAATTTAGGTGGACTCATTCGGTAAGGGGCTCTAGACACAGGGGTTGCATTGGGTACCAAATCAATAGAAAAGTATTTATCTCTGCAAGGGGGAAAACCTGAAATTTCCTCTAGAAATAGATCACAAAACTCCTTAATAACTGACAGGGTATCTAATTTTGATTCTTCTCCTTGTCGCGCACTTGCTTCTACATGAACCATAAATAATTGACACCCCTTCCATGCATTCTTTTTCATTTGTAAGGCTGAGATTTGTTGGAATGATATGGGTTTTGGTATGCCTTGGATTATTTGAGTTTGTCCCTGCTAATTCACATAGCTCACTATTTTTTCTAAACATTTTATAATGGCCCCTTGCTTTTCCAATCATCCCATGCTTCTTAGTACGTCATATGATCCTAGGGGAAGAACATTTAAGTTTAGTATTGTGAAATAGTCATTTAAATCAAGATGACATTGCTTTACTTGGTTGGTTACTCTTCTCTTGGTGTCGGTTGCTAACTGTACCAACCAGGCAGTTTTATATTTTTCAGTTTTAAGTTTACATTTTTTTACCACCTGTGGTCCAATGTAACTTTAACTAGCCCCTAGATCAATTAAAACACAAACAGGAAAGTTGGAAATATTACCTTCAATCTCAATCATTGTTGATTTTTGTTCCCCTTGTCTATCCTCCAAGGTTGTGCTTATCTTGGGAATATTTCTAGCAATATCAGTCACTGTGGTGGCTTCATGGATAACTTTTATATTTTGGATATATCTGGGATTATGCGGACAATTTGTAACAACCCTGGTTAAAATTCCATGTAATAAAAGTTAATAAAGGAAAAATAATAACCATGGTTGATGGGACACTTATTCCAAGTTGAATGTTGGGAAAGACATCCTAGTGTGGGCGTTCATTTGGTTATTAATGGCTAAGGAAATTGGCAAAGGAAATGGCTAAGGCTTTGGAAAGGAAAAATGGCTTTTTTGGCACATTTATTTATGAAAATAATGGAAATTAGGAGAAAAGGGAGGTGAAAGGCCACAGGTTTCATGTGAGGAAGAAAATGAAGGAAAAGAATGGAAAATGAATAAAATACAGGCCTCATTCATAAGAAGGCTTTTGAGGATCCGTACACAAACTTTTGTCATTTAATTTTTTAAGCTCTCTCATTACTCTCTCTCTCTCTCTCTCTCATACTCTCAGCTACTTGAGTTTTATTAGAGCACTCTTGGAGGGTGTGGCACACTTGGATTTTTGGAGCAAGATGGAAAAGGAAGAGAAGGAAAGCGCAATAGGACATTAGGATCAACATCTGTAACAGGTTTCTCTTGCATGTAACAAGTTGCATGTATGTTTTCTTCACTAGTTTTGGCATGCATAGCATATGCATGTGGTTTATTGGTCATGATTTGTCACTCGCATGGAGTATGGCCAAGATCAACAGTGGATTTTCCTAGCCTTTCCTTTCATGGATAGCCATGGTGATTATGGATTTATTTTTTTGTTTTGTTTTGGCTGGTTCTCGTGTTTCCTTATCTTGGGTTGAATTACTAGTCCTCGAAGCCTTGGTTGGACAAACACTCTAGAATCCCTGTAACAAATTGGGTTGAGTTACTATTCCAAGAACTATTGGTTGGACAAATGATCTGGAATCCCTTGGTGGGTTGATTTACTAGTCCTAGAAGCCCTGGTTGGGAAAATGGTAACTAGATGAATCCACAGGTCAGTTCAAAGGTGACATAATGATGGAACAAAATACCATAATGATGGGTCAAAGGTTTACAGATCAGAATCAAAACTTTGATACAGGGAGATTGTTGGCATTATGAATTAGGTGTTGTCCTTGATGGAAACCTACTTGATGAGTTATCTTTGATGACAAACTATTGGATGAATGGAATCCTACTCGATAAGTTGTCTCTTGACGAAAATCTACTTGTTAAGATTATAAATAGGATGTGTTTACAGATGTGAAAGAATGCATGGCAGTTCAAAGGAATGATAAAGTTGGAAGTTCAAGAACTATACAGGGGTTCTATTAAGCCAAGTTGCATAAACACACGAGTTTAGTGAAGAAAAGTAGTGTATGGATTTTACATCATGGTATTCTAAATACTAGGGGTTCTTATCATGGTATTGTCTCATAGTAATAAGTGCGACAACGGATATTGATACCGTCAAAGATTACCACTGGCACTTGTGTAGCTTTGACCCATGGTATTAGATAAGGGCTAAATTATATAAGGAGGTGAAGATCAAAGTGCTAGGTGTGAAAGTGTTGCTAATCTTATGAAGAGTTAGATCAAAATCAAATATGCGCGTTGTGTTTTTTATTATTTTCTTGATCTAAACAAGTATGCACCTGAGAGTTTCATGATGGATGAGATCTAATAGATCTGAAATAATTATGCACCAATGAATACAATGATGGATTAGGATCATTAAACCTAAAATGAAATTTCATTGTAGGATATTCTCATGGATTGACTAGATCTAAGTACTGACGTATGTTTTTATCTCTAAATATTATGATCTCATTCATTCTAAAGTTCTGAAGAGTTGTGCAATTTTAGGTCAAAATTTGTAGATCTATACGATGGTTGGTCTTGGGAAAAGCGCATATACATGCAGGTTCACTTCTTCAAAGTAGCGTATACAAAGTAAGGGTTTATAATCATAAATTATTGATCAACCTGATCAATGTTGATACTATGTTGTTTGTCAATGATGTCCTCATGATTGATCTAGGTTAAGTGATAATGTATGAAGTAGAAATGATTTAATGATGAAGTTGAATTTGGTTATTGATTGATTGAAGAATGCTAAGATTACTTATTGATTTTGATTGAAAATCATAGACAGTTCTATGATTGGTTCAAAGTGTTGCAATAGATTTTAGAATGGTTCAGTGTTCTTTTCAGAATTACAGTGGTCAAGTTTTCAGTTTTCAGTATAATAAGATCTGTACGCAGGTTTCTCTACAAAAAGGATTGTACGCATGCGGGTTTCCTTAAGTGAAGTATTGTATACAGTTTGGAATTTGAATGATCAAGACTACAATTTATTCTTTGTATTGATGCAGTATTCTGGGTTCAATTCTGTGTACTAGTTACAGTGATCTGACTATTCCAATTTATTGGTTGAGTTTTGATTATGTGTTAGTTGATTGGATTTTCACTGATTGGTTGATTTAGTTGTGTCAGATATTGGTGATTGGGTTTCAATGATTGGTTGATTCAGTTGTGTGAGAGATTGATGATTGGGTTTCAGTGATTGGTTGATTCAGTTGTGTCAGAGATTAATCATTACGTTTCGGTGATTGGTTGATTCAGTTGTGTCAAAGATTGATGATTAGGTTTCAGTGATTAGTTGATTCAGTTATGTCAGAGATTGATGACTATGTTATAATGATGATTTATAGCTTGATTATTGATTTTAAGTGTTGATATTGGATCCAATGTGAAAATTTATGAAACATGGTCCATGGAGGTTACTGAGGGTTGGAGCCTTCAGCGAGGAAGTGTAAGATTCCTTCCAGTAGTAGTTGGTGATCATATTAGGGGGTTGGAGCTCCCTTCCAGTAGGAGATGGAGAAGGATTGAAGGTTGTAGCCTTCTGCAAGAAGGTGCATGAATACTGGTATGAGTCTGCACCAATACAAGATTATAAAAATATTTTCTTTATATTAAAATGAAGACAGAGATGACAATGGAAAGTGGTTTTTTTCCGCATTGGGTTTCCACCTTAAATCATGGTGTTCATGTGTGGTTCTTATGTGTGATTATTTATTTTGTTCTTAGAGCACATGGTTATTGTTTATCTAATTTTCAATAAAGTATTGATGCACTGGATGAAGACAAACATGTGATGAATTAACTAAAACATAATTCTACTAGATGTATGCTAGTTGTCTTAAGAATAGCCACATACACACGTGGGTTCCTTTCAATAAAGTCACGTATAGAAATCAAAATATGAAATTAAAAATTTATTGATTTGAAAATACTAATTCACCCCCCCCCCCCCCCGCCCCTTAGTGTTTTTTCCAATAATTGGTATCAGATCAAGTTCTTTGCAGAAGCTTGATCACTTGAAGGACATCTATCGAGACAATGGGAAAGAAGTAAAAGAAGAAAGCACCTCAAAAGAAGAAGGCATCTCAAAGAGACAGTGACAGTTTTAGAGACGATTGGAAATTAGGTGGAAACAAATATTCATATTCAAGATCACCTTAGAATGAAGATGAACAACAAAAAATAATTATCCAGTATTAATTTTTGGTCCTCTGGTGATACCTTTCTTTGTTCTTGCAATATTGAAGATAATGAATGCGACAATGAAACAATTGAATTTTCTCTTATGGTGAAAGTGAAAGAAATATAATGACCATAGAAGTAGAAGTTAAAAGGCTCACAGATAAAATTAGATATCAACAAGATCTATTTGATAAAAGGGAATGTACCTACAAGGAAGAGGTTACTAGGTTAAAAACTCAGTTGGAGGAATGAAACAAAATAAGGAAGCAGTACAAGGAAAAGAAAGATCAATGTCAAAGGCTGCAGGATAGAGTAACATCATTGAGAAATCAAGTGAATGAAAAGGATACAACACCCAAGGAACTTAAAGAAAGAACCAGTTACTATGAGGGTCTTAAAGCTGAGGTTGTCTCTCTAAAAGAATACCTTGAAAAATTAAATAAGCAAAATGAATAACTACTTCAAGCATTTGAAGAACAAGAAAATGAGATTCTCAAATTAAAACAACAAGTGGAGGAAGGAAGAAAATTTGAAGAAATCATGAAGAAGCGGTATATAAAAAAGGAAAAGCAATATCAGATTGAGGTAAATATCCTAAAAGGTAAATTAGAAGAAAAGCATAAAATTTTACAATTTCAAGATAGTACTAAGATTTTGGATAATATTCTTAGTAGTCAAAGGTCTCCTACCATCAAATCTGGTCTTGGTTTTCATGAAAATTTTAAAGGTGAATCTATCTCACAAGCTGAGGAAAGGAATTCTAATACAAAATATGAAATGCTCAACAAGGATATAAGAAGTCAACCCCATCAACAACCAAGGAGGAAAGTTTTCAAATAAAATCATTTACTCCTAACTATAGAAGTGTTAATCAATATCTTCCTCTGATCAATAATTTTGAATGTTCTATATGCCATAATTTTGGACATGTTGTAGCTAGTTGCAGAAGTAGAATGTTTCAAGCTAATAATCATCTCACAAAAAGATCATCAACTTCTATGTACTTTATGGGATATTTTTTTCCTTGCAATATGTTTGGTCACAAAACAGTTGATTTCTATAGAAGGAATATGAAAGATATAAGATGTTATGCTTGTACCAAGTTTGGGTATGTAGCAAAAGAATACGGGAACAAGTATATGGATCATCATAGACAATATGGTAAGCAACCAAATAAGAACATTGATATCAAAAAATTTGAAAAAGATAGATCCACCAATAAGCAAGAAAAGGAAGATCAGATAAGGTGTGGTCTTTCCTTCTTCTCATTCAAAGACAAAGATGAATGGTACATAGATAGTGGATGTTCTCATCACATGGTTGGAGATAAGAGCAAAATGGATTCTCTCATGAAGAACCATTGGTATCCTTGGAACTAATGTTTCAGCAAACATTTTACGACCAAGTATAGTCAGAACAGACTCAGGGGGAGCTAAATGTGTGAAATCTCAATATTTCACTTCCTGTATGTGGATCTTATGAATACAAATCATGTCTATATGCGATTTCGAAACTTCACAGTCACATATATGTTGGGTTGATGAAGAAATAGTGGGACAGACTTAGAAAAAGGGTCTGATATGGTTCAGTCAATTATCAATTGTCTTTTTTGTTTTGATGGATGATGATTACAGTTTGTTGATACTATTTAGAAGTGCTTTTGGCCCTCATAAGTTGTTGATGACTTGATGTATAACTGGTTGATGATGATGCCTTGATTATTCTCACTGATATAAGAAATGATCATATCGGACAGTGAACAGTTGGCACAGGTTCAGGGGGAGCATTTTCTATGCTTCTAATAATGCATTGTTGGCATTATGATTTCTTTAGAAGTCCTTTGTACATAATGATGCTTATCAATGGTGATGATGCTTCTGTTACTATGATGTTGTCATGGGTTACCTATGATGAAATCACAGATGATACTTATATATTTCTTGAGCCACATAATTGTTTTGATGCTACTGATCAGATTTATGGACGATTCTTTTGGTGCATATAGTACATATGTTATGTTACTTACATAGTGATCTTCATAAGTTCAAGGAGAAAAATAAATGTTGAGTACAAAACTTCATTATTTGATGATGATAAGTGTCACTCATTACTTTTATGCTACTGTCATCATGACTTCAAAGATGCATAAATTTCATATGGTGCAGTTATGAATGAGGATTCCTATAGTTCTTGGCTCTCACATGGTATATTGTTTGAGGATTGTTGATCTTGATGGTATCAAGAAAGTTTGACAAATTATTGTGATCTCATGCTTTTATTTTCACGTTGATGAGAATCTAGATACATATTGATATCTCTATGATGGATACATTACAGATAAGGATCACATGGATGATTACTTAAATTTCACATTGGTAAATGATGTTGGTATAAACGATCTTCTTGTATGAAGAAAATTCGCCAAGAGAATGGTGTTATTACCAGTTTCATGAAAACATCTATTTGAATACATGGCTATATGGAGACATGGATTACTTAGTCACATAATGATGATGACTTCTTACTTTATGATGATAGGCTTGGTTCTCACATATGTTGATTATCATGTTTGACGTTTATCAGATGTGGGATGTTAGAAAACTCCCTAGTGATGATACATGTTTGATATATTGAGGAAAGAACATACAGTTCTTGCTACGGTGATTTGATGATGATGATGACAATGGTGCTTTCACATATACATGATATGATGTGAATAGTTTTGTGAAGAAATAGGAATTACTGCTTGGATATATGGCATATTCTTAGTTGATCCATGAAAGTCTATGTTTTTTATGAACATAGATAAAGGCTTTTTATACCAAAGAAAACGAGCAAGTTGATCTTGATAAGGTTAAGAGGATGAAGTTGACAACAGATATATATGAAAATTTATATGCGCCATACTTAGTCACAAGTTGATGATATTAAAGATACATTGTCTTTTCTTGCGAATTGATGATGAACATATATAGTTTGTTGTTGTTGATGTTATTGAAAGATGCTTATGGTGCAGATCATATATGGTGTATGATAGTTGTTGATAACTATCAGGTTCTTGTATTTGGTGTTTTTTATAAATATCATGTATATCATTTGATGTAAACGTCATGTAAATACCTATGATGTAATAATTGTCATATTCAGTCATGTATGGAATTTTGAGATCATGTCAAATATGTAATCCCAATTGGTTGGGTGGTTGTGTCAAAACTATAATCCCACTTGGTTGGGAGATTGAGTCAAATATGTATCCCCGTGATCCAGGTGGATGTTGGTGGCCACCCACCTATCCCACTTGGAACCCCACAACTGTCTCTTTCAATTTTTTAGTTTCATAAATTGTAGCACAATTTACTATTTTTAGCAGTTTTTCGGGTCCTAAACTTCCAAAGCCATTTTGAGGCCCTAAAGGATGTTTTTTGGGAAATATGGGAGAAACATGGGTCCATGGACTGACGTTTCTCTTCCCAAAGTTGTAGTGCTCAGATAGATCTTTCTAACAAGCTATTCTACGCGTCAAGCGGAGATCGTATGCCAAAGTTACGATCCCAGGAGGTTGATGTACCAATTTACCAAAACGAGGCCCACAGTTTGGCGTTTCATCTTCTAGGGTTAGGTTTTTGGATGTTAATGGTTTTCCATTGTTTCTAAACAATAAATAGGCCTTTGAGCCTCATTTAAGACAGTTCAGAGGCATGTAGTCACCACATCTCTTCCTAGAGATAAACTACCATTGCCCTAGCTGGCTTATTTCCATTTCTGTTTGTAAGCATATTTCATTATTTTACATTAATGAAATGAAGTATTATTTCCATTGCATCTCTGTATGTGTGGTTATCTCTGTAATTTGTTGTGCTCCTATTTAAATCTGGATCAGTGGTATCAAAGCAGATTGCTTTTTCTCTGTTTTTCTTTGCATGCCCCTAACGAGGTCGGGATATAAGGTGTTAGGGCTTGAACTGGTAGAACCTTTGTAAGACCAGCCTCACAAATCCCGACGGCCTCCCATGGTGAATGAAAAGAAAGAAGAGTGGGCAGGAGATCCTATCAAAATCTTGCTCGAAGAAGCCCTCGAGTGGCAAAGGAACGCAATGATGGACAACTTTGCCCATATCCTTCAAAAGGCTACCCAAATGTGACACATCGGCTTCCAACAGCTACTCTAGAAATGCCACACTGTTTAAGGTACAAATTAATTTTTAAATACCCATATTCGGCGGTCAGATAGATGTAGATGTCGTAGATAAATAGTTAAATCTACTAGAAGGGTATTTTTCTGTTCATAAATTTTCAAGTCGGGAGAAGATTGTTTTCACTCTTCTCAAAGCAGCTCCCCACGTCAAGGACTAGAAAGAAACCTACTGCGAGTAGAAGGATGAAAGTACAGGCTCACTATTTTCAGCCACACCCACATGGAATTCATTCCAGGATGCTGTCAAGGAGCAGTACTACCCTGTCAAAAGCTATGACGACAAATACATAAAGGGGATCACGCTGCGGCAGGGAAGGGACCAAGACGTGCCAAAGTTCACAAACATTTTTCGTACCCTTTGTACACATTTGGGTATCAAGGATTCTGAGCTACATTTGGTACTCAAATACCGCGGCTACCTACATAGGTACATCCAGGAAGATATGGAGTTCCTGACATATCCTCGCTCGGCACAACATACTGATACGGTGTCAAAATCGAGTAGAAGTTGAAACAAAAGAAGTGAGACTTTAGATCTGCAAATTTGAAGAACAAAGGACAAAGCCAAGGCAGGGTAACCCAAGACAACCCGTTGAAACCGCAAGAAAATAACAACACCACGAAGTCAAAGAAGGACACAGGAAAGTGGTGTGAGTTCCATAAGGGTCCCACTCATAACACAAGTGAGTTTTGGACAAAGTAGTCGTTGGTGGTCGAATTGAAGGCTTCTGAATCAGATGCATGTTCCGACCCTAAGTCAGAACCTGAGAAGGGGAATACAAAAGGGAATTAGATCATTGATGCGGAGCCCAGTGCCACTATTGCCACTGCCAAGATCTAGAAGAATGAGCCCAAAGATCCAAAGGAGGGGGAGTGTCTTTTCCACTCATAGATGTGGGTGAAGGGTTCACCACTGCAATTCATTTTCGACAGTGGCAGCCAAAAGAACCTGATTTTAGCAAAGGTCATGAAGTGATTGGGCCTATTGACTACACCACACCTACAACCGTATAATATTAGGTGGATTCACCAAGGGTGAGATCTCCTATTTTGCCAGCAGTGCTGCCTTCCCTATAGCATCAAACCCTTCCTAGATGAGGTATTGTGTGATGTTACACCTCTGGATGTTTGCGATGTATTATTAGGCCAACCATACTTGTGGAGGCGGCATGTTGTGTATGAGTCAAGGCCTCGCGATATTATTATTTCTTTTTGTAATTAATTATAAAAGATACCGGAGGTAGCCCCACCTACCACCACCTCTTTGATCATTGCTAAGAAAGGCAGCAAGCTCATCTCATAGACTAGGAAATTTATTTTATGTCTTGTTAGCTCCCAAAGTAAGGGGAAGATCGTTGCCGCATCCATGACCCCTGCGAAGGGTTCCTCCACACAGCTGCAGCAGTGGAGGGATACGGTCATGAAAGAACACAGGAACAACTTCTTCTCACCCACAGGGCCACCACACAGTTTTAAGGTGGGTAACAAAGTTTGGTTACATATGCAGAAAGAACGCCTTACAAGAGCCCATAAGAAGCTCAGACCACTCCGACATGGTCATTACAGCATTACCAAGGCTGTGGGAAATAATTCTTTGGAGCACAACATTCCTCCACTCCTTCATCTACACTAAGTGTTCAATGTGTAACACTGTCAACCATGCTTCCCACCATTACTGGACACATGAGAGATTGCAGAACAACTCACCAAGGACCAAGTTCAGCAGATGGAGGAACTCAACGCAATGAGGACCATTGGTTGCTAAGGGGGGAGGAATGATCCAGGTGGATGTTGGTGGCCACCCACCTATCCCCCTTGGAACCCCATAACTATCTCTTTTATTTTTTCAGTTTCATAAATTGTAGTACAGTTTACTATTTTTAGCAGTTTTTCGGGTGTTGAACTTCCGGAGCCGTTTTGAGGCCCTAAACAACATTTTTTGGGAAATCTGGGAGCAACATGGGTCCAAGGACCACTTTTCCTAAAGTCTTAGTGCTTGAATAGATCTTTCTAACGATCTATTGTACGCATCAAGCAGAGATCGTATGCCAAAGTTAAGACCCTTGGAAGTTGATGTACCAATTTACCCAAATGGGGCCCACAGTTTGGCGTTTCATCTTCTAGGGTTAGGTTTCTGGATGTTAATGGTTTTCCATTGCTTCTCAACAATAAATAGGCCTTTGAGCCTCATTGTAATATGGTTCAGAGGCATGTAGCCGCCACATCTCTTATCAGAGATAAGCTACCATCGCCCTAGCTATTTTATTTCCATTTCTGTTTGTAAGCATATTTTAGTATTTTACATTAATGAAATGAAGTATTATTTCCACTGCATCTCTGTGTGTATGGTTATCTCTATAATTTGTTGTGTTCCTATTTAAATCCAGATCACCCCACTTGGTTGGGTGATTGATGTAAGTATGGCTCCTTGGTGATAGGAAGGTCATACTCAATTGAGTCATGGATTCATGTACTTCATTTTACATCTGGCAGAGATTTCAGCATGTGCTCAGGGGGAACATGATCAGAGAATTCAGCATGTGATCAGCGGGAGCATGGTCAGTATTCATATTCAGTAGTTGAGATATGGAAGTCTCCATTTCACATTGGTCAGACCTTTGAGCTTGATGTCAAAGGGGGAGAGTAGCTTGGTGTTTGGACAGTAGCTTGATGTTTTGAAAAGCTTGGTGGTTGGCTTTATGTTATTTACGAGTTGTGGTGACCAAACACCAATGTGGTTTCCATCAAGTCCAAAGGGGAATATTGTTGGCATTATGATGCATGTGTTGTCCTTGACAGAAAATCACTTGTAACAGAACAAGTATATGGTAACTAGATGAATCCACATGTCAGTTCAAAGGTGACAGAATTATGGAACAGAATACCATAATGATGGGTCAAAGGTTTACAAATCAGAATCAAAAGTTTGATATCGGGAGATTGTTGGCATTATGAATTAGGTGTTGTCCTTTATGGAAACCTACTTGATGAGTTGTTCTTGATGACAACCTATTAGATGAGTGGAATCCTACTTGATAAGTTGTCTCTTGATGAAAATCTACTTGTTGGAAGTATAAACAGGATGTGACAGAATGCATGGCAGTTCAAAGGAATGATAAAGTTGGAAGTTCAAGAATTGTACGCGGGTTCTGTTAAGCCAAGTTATGTATACACGTGAGTTTAGTGAAGCAAAGTAGCGTATGGCTTTTGCACCATGGTATTCTAAATACCAGGGGTCCTTACCATGGTATTGGCCCATAGTAATGACCGTGACAATGGATCTTGATCCCATCAAAGATTACCACCGTCGCTTGTGTAGTTTTGACACGTGGTATTGGATAAGGACTAAACTATATAAAGATATGAAGATCAAAATGCTAGGTGTGCAAGTGATGGAAATATTATGACGAGTTAGATCAAAAGAAAATATGCATGTTATGGGTTTTTGATGCTTTGCTTGATCTAAAATAAGTATGCACCTAAGCGTTTAATGATGGATGAGATCCAATAGATCTGAAATAATTATGCACCAATGAATAGAATGATGGATCAAGATCATGAGACCTTAAATGAATCTTCATTGTATGATCTACTCATGGATTGACTAGATCTAAGTACTAAAGCAGGTTTTTATCTCTTAATATTATGCTCTGGGTCTTTATGAAGTTTTGAAGGGTTGCGCAATTTTAGGTCAAAATTTGCAAATCTATACGTTGGTTAGTCTCAGGAAAAGCGTGTATACATGCAAGTTCACTTATTCAAAGTAGCATATAGAAAGTAAGGGTTTTTGTTAATAAATGACTGATGAACCTAATCAGTGTCGATGCTCTGCTATCTGTCATTGATGTCCTCAAGATTGATCTGGGTTAAGTGATAATGTCTGAAGTAGAAATGATTGAATGATGAAGTTGAATCTTATTATTGATTGATTGAAGAATGTTAATATTACTTATTTATTGTGATTGAAGATGAAATATAGTAATGTGAGTGGTTCAGAGTGTTGCAATAGAGCTAAGTATGATTTAGTGTTCTTTTCAGAATTGAAGTGGTCAAATTTTCAGTTTTTAGTATATTAATATATTTACGCGGGTTTCTCTATAGAAAAGCATGTATACACACGGGTTTCCTTAAGTGGAGTAGCGTATATATTTTTGCATTTGAATGATCGGGACTGCAGTTAATTTTGTGCATTGATGCAGTATTCTGGGTTCAGTTCTATGTACTAGTTAGAGTAGTCTGACTGTTACAGTTGATTGGTTGAGTTTTGATTACGTGTTAGTTGATTGGGTTTCCAGTGATTGCTTGATTTAGTTTTTTTAGAGATTTATGATTGGGTTATAAGGATTAGTCGATTTAGTTGTGTCATATATTGATGATTAGGTTTCAGTGATTAGTTGATTCAGTTGTGTCAGAGATAATGATTGGGTTTCAATGATTAGTTAATTTAGTTGTGTTAAATATTGTTGATTGGGTTTCAGTGATTGGTTGATTCAGTTATGTCAGAGATTGATGACTGTGTTATAATGATGAGTTACAGTTTGATTATTGATTTTAAGTGTTGATATTAGATCTAGTGTGAAAATTTATGAAACATGATCGATGGAGGTTACTGACGGTTGGATCCTTCAGTGAGGAAGTCTAAGCTTCCTACTAGTAGTAGCTGGTGATAAGATCAGGGGGTTGGAGCTCCCTTCCAGTAGGAGTTGGAGAATGAGCAAAGGTTGTAGCCTTCTGCAAGTGGGTGCCTACGTACGGGTATGAGTCTGCACCAGTACAATATTGTAAAAATCATTTTCTTTATATTAAAAAGAATACAAAGACAACTGCAGCAGGTGGTTTTTTTCCACATTGGGTTTCCACCTTAAATCCTGGTGTTCATGTGTGTTTCTTATGTGTGATGGTTTATTTTGTTCTTACAACACATGGCTATTTTTTATATAATGTTTAATAAAATATTGATGCACTGGCTAAAGACAAACATATGATGAATTAACTAAAACATAAGTCTACTAGATGTATGCTAGTTGTCTTAAGAACTATCGCATACACATGGAGGTTCATTTTAGTAAAGTCACGTATAGAAATCAGAATATGAAATGAAAATTTTATTGATTTGAAAATACTGATTCACCCCCCCCCCCCCCTCAGTATTTTTCCCAATAATCTTTTTATTATTCATATCCATATGTTTTGACCTAGCTTGAGAGTGTTCCGGTTGATTGACGTTCCCCTTTCTGAAAGTTTGCCGTTGATGTTCCCTTCCAAAAATTTTAAGATAGCCAAATTTCTGTCATTTTGCCCCAATTATAGGTTTGGCTCTATCATTATTCTGCCAAAACTTGGGGCCTTCACCCTTATTCCTAAATTGTTGATAACACAGCCTCGTCTTTCTTACTGCTTCATTCATTGTCTTAGGATTGTTGAACTCAATATGTTCTTGTAGACAACAGGAAAACAGTTCACAAATTGTTGCACCTTGGATTTTTCTTCTTTACTATAGGGAACATACTATAATAATTTTGTAAACTTTGCCACAAATTCGTCCATAGTTAATTGTCTCAACCTTAACTCATGGAACTCCTTTAGTCAGTCAACATAATAACAATCACTTAAGTAGTGGTTTTTAAACTGCTTCCGAAATTCCTTCCAAGATATTGTCCTTTCCTCCAACAGATGCACACTTTTAGCTTCTTCCCACCAAAGGGCAGCTTTACCTTGCAATTGATAAATGGTCAATCTGGCCTTTAATTTTCTCTCATATTCACTTGAAAATATTTATCCATATTAAGTATCCATCCTTCTTCATCCTCCTCTTTCTCCTCATCAAAAGTAGTGGGCTTGATTTTCGTAAATTCCCCTTGTAGCTCTGTTTGTTTCTTTCTCTTCTATGTTCTTGGGTATGTTCTATCAAACTCCCCCCCAATTTTAGATTGCTCTGATTTTTTTCCCCTTTTATTTCCTTTCAATATTTCAAGTTCCACTAGTTTATGGCTAGAATTTTCAGTAAGCCCCTTGATCATGCTTTCCTGCTCCTCACTAACATTTAATAGGCGCTCATTGTTGCTTCTTAGGTATGCCAATTCTTGCTGAATATTTATAATAACATCCATGCATTGAGTAGTGTCTGGGGTCGCCCCATTTCCTAATTCAACATACAAGTCTTCACCTTTCGTGATGGTTGGAGCCTCCTCAACCATTTTTGTTGTAGTCGGGTCACTTGATTACCTTGTGATTCAACAAAATCAATATTAGTTCTTACTTCCTTACTTCAACTTTTATTTTTTCTTTTTTTGTAAGCTTGGTAGGACTACATCTTCATCATGTCCAACTTTTCACCCTGATCAGGGAGGGGGGATAGCACAATATTTGAACCTAAGACTTCTAGTTCGGTGAGAATTCATTTCCACAACCATTGCTAATTTAGCTACCCCAAGTGGACTTTGTTTTAAGTTTTGTAGGACTACATCTTCATCATGTCCAATATATTACCCTGCTCGGGCAGGGGAATTGAACTGGTGTCTTCACATCAAAAAGTGCCTTGCCAGAGCAGTCGATCACCGTTTATCCAAGGCCCCATGGAATTATTTTTGTAAGCTTGGTAGGACTACATCTTCATCCTGTCTAACTTCTCACCCTGATCAGGGAATAGCACAAGATTTGAATTCAAGACTTCTGGTTCGATGAGGCTTCATTTCCATGGCCATTGCCAATTGAGCTACCCCAAGCAAACCTTACTTCAAGTTTTTAGGACTACACAATTTTGTTTATTATTTATATAGTGGTTCATTAAGGCCGCAGTGGTGAACTTGGGCTCTAATACCATCTATCACAACTCTTATTGTACATTACAAGCCACAAAGAACAAAAAAAAAATCTTTCATATATGTATTTATAGCAATGATACTATTATTGCCATGTATGTCCTTATTCTCCTATGGAGATATATTGGATAGTATATTGATCATGACTTCTCCAAACCATTCTTCATCTGTGAGTTAAAATATATATATCTTTGCAAGTTTATTTCATGATCTTATTACAAAGTATAAATTTTGTAGACTTATCCCTGGAAATGTTATCTTCACTCTGCACTTAAGAGGTTCTTCTTACTCCTATGTTTATTATATGCATCGAACATGTATAGTTGGAATACCCTCCTAACCAAATAAATATTAAATGTCCCTTTGATTCCTTATATGGATTACAATAATAATAATAAGTTGATATGTATGGTTAGGTGGAACGTGCCTCCCTAAGGTTATGCAACGCCCTACATTATTTATGTTTTATGATTTTAACTATGTGATATGGATAAAATTAAATCCTGTGTACTATGGTTATATGATTATCACAAACCCCATCATTAATTTCAACGCTACCTATATTACTCTGCCTTAGGAAATTAACCTTGCAATCAACTCACACCATGCCCGCCTCCTTCACATGGAGTGCATGTGACCCCCATGGCATCATTTGAACGGCTGGGATGAAGATATTGCAATCAAGTGCTAAGATTAACCTTCACAATCCCTAATCCCTTTTGACCCATATTCATTTTTTCAGTGTGTCCTTTTCACTACCGCCTTCTACGTTTGGTGGCATTACAACATCGCTCGTTATCAATCCTCGGAATTTGGCCTTTCATGGACACACAGAGGTCATGAAGGTAGGCATATTCCACGAACCTCCATGTTCCTCCCAACATATTTATAGGTAATTTTTTTTTCTTTTTTCTTTGTTTCACTTCCCCCCCGCTATGGTATTTCTGCGAAACATTTCCCAAAATATTTGCTCATCGTTTTGATGTCTTCTCCAAATTCGATGACAGTATGCTTGGTGTTTTCTCTTCAGGTGTGACACCTAATTTGAGAAACCCTTCCTTTAATGTTATTTCACAATAGCCTTGGGGTAATATTTTGTTGGTAGTTTTATTTCATGGGTTTCATTCTTGTTTATTTTTCCATGACTTTGTGCTCATATCCAATTGGAGTTGACAACACTTTTGTTTCCCTCTTTCCTATACAGGGAGTGCCAAAACACAAACCCCTTAATTAAGTGGCCCTAATTTTTGGAGTAAAATATAAGGTATGTTTCTAGTATCTTTGGGTTTTGTTATAAATATGTCTCGGAACCCCCCCTAATTTTGGGCAATAGTGCTTATTTTTGGGTTCTTGTGGTTCCGGTTGCATTACTCACACAGGGGTTTCTTTCATATGTCGTTTGTAGGTAAGAGTTTTAGTTTTGGTTTCTTGTTGGTTTATTTTTATGGTGTAGCTTGTATAGAGGACCCATCTTCTTAGCACGGTTACCATTCGCACCTTAGGCATGTCCTTTTATTTGTTTTTTCTACTCCCTCCTTAATTTTTGTTATTGCGCGTATGTCATAAACATGTTAGTGGTTTCTAAATTATTTTATTTTGTTGTTACATTTCAGGTATAGGTAGAAGTTGAGGCTAACCCATCCATCTAGGCGATCCTACTGGTTGGATGAAGAAAAAAAACAATGACTGGTAAGTACAGTATTAAAATAAATTTCCATCCTTAAAATTTTCTTTGGTCCTGACTTACCTTCTCCCTTTATTTCGTCTAGGTCGGCTACCCCAAATCTCTGGAGCTCAGTCCAGTTCAGTGGTCTTGTTCAAAATTTATTATTTGCCAGTGTTATTGGGGTTATTCTTATGATATGTATAAGGGTCAATCTGAGCATTAATTCACTAAAATGTTGGGTTGCATACTTTCATTTCCAGTCTATAATTATTAATTGTAATTTGGGTCTCCTTCCACTATACGCTTTATTTTTTTGTGCACTTCAATTCTCTAAGTCCCCTAGATACAGGGTCCACATTTTTGGTGGCTGGAGCACAATAACACCCATGTAATATGTTTTATATTTTAATTCTTCATAACAATTAATGAGAGACTATTTTAATTTCTCCCATTTGAATCTCTTATGATTCATAGTTTGAACTTGATGTATTCTGTGTGAAAAATGGGTTCACCATAATGACCCTTATCAGGGCAACTTTGCTATTTTTTCTAATATGAATCAATTTATATTCCAACCTCAATTTGTTTATCTCAGAATTGTTTTGTTCTTGTTGTATAATCTTACTGATACGTTAGATTATTATGCTAGGCTAATTGTATGTCTTTTGTGGTTCACCAATATAATTCTGTTCTATATATTTATATTTCCACCGGTTACGTTTATGAAAGTGAAAGAAATAAATTAAGTAATGTTTTAGTTGATTATTTTCTCATTCAGCAATTCGCTCTTATATTAATATGAAAGGATAAAAGTTGACTCCTTCTCAACTTTAATATTTATCTAAAGGTCAGGTTGTATGGTTTTCATATTGCCTGGGTACCACCCAGCATGTTTGTTTACTTTTAACCATTTTTTTTGAACCCTATAGCTTGGGTTCCACTCATTCACCAAGAACCTAAAATTCTGATGGTGCCATAATAATTTGTCCCCAAAGAAAAATATGGCCCATTTCTCATGCTTATTTTATTTGTAGTTTCCCGCACCTACTCCCCAAATTACTCCTTATTGTAGCTCTTTATTTTCTTCTCAGTATCACGTCATATGTTTAATTGCTGAAAATTTTGTGTCTACAGATAACATTGTACACAATGTGTGTTTCTAAGATGATATTGTCCATAGTAGCATATGTGTGAAGTTAATACTCTACAAATGAATTTAGTCCTACAAACACAAAAAAAAATTGAAAACATGCACGTGGCATCATCTCTGTCCCATTGTTTTAACTCCTTTACAAGTTCAATTAGGTATTATAATTTTACTCACTATTACACTAAATTTTAAGATAACCACAATGAAATTAGTTTGAATATAATTTTAATCTTTTATTTAACTAATTCCATGCTGAAAATATTCCTAGCTTTATAAATTAATATAACAGCCAGTATGCCTAGCTTTATCATCTGCACACATTCATTTGCACCATAAAATAATATAACAGGCAATATTCCTAGCCTTATCATATGCACATATTCATTTGTAACATAAAATCATATAACATAAAATCTAAACGTGATGTTCCAAGAAAGACACTTGGGAATCTTGCACCTTTTTCCACCCAACCTTGAACTAAAATCCTCTAGTTCACCCCCAAGCTCAGATGTACTTGCTAGGGAATCAACGACCTCTATTGATCCATTCAATAGGTATTTTATACATTTCTTCCGTGATCGATTTTTCCTTGAGTGGTGTCCCACTTTTGTGGTCCTCAACGTCCACTTGCCTAGGTTTTTCCTTAAAATCTCGATCTTCTCTCCCACGACGCTTTATTCTTATCCAAGGTTAACATCTTTCCCTAGCTAAGTGATTTAATGGTTTTTCTCATATTCATTAAATCTTATCTAGAATATTTATCATGGAAGAGTTATCTCAATCTCATTTACTAATGAGATTTTTGTTTTTCTTTCTTTGGCAAGAATCTCATATTCAAGTGTCTCATTGCCAATTACTTTCAATCCAATTATTTATTTATTAATAAAATTGTTTGTTTACATAATCATTCCAATGTACTTCATGGTTTTCCTTCCATTCACACTAACATAACTCAATTTGAACAAAGAAAACAACATTACAACAACAAAGGAGTATTACAAAATGCTAGAGAATCTATCCCATAAAAAATTCTTGTTATTCTAAACACCTTCATAAAGTTGGTGCTATTGAACTATCTAAGTTTGTGACTAGTAGCTTACTAGACATTTATATTTCCATTTTGTATCTATTATATACTTCTATTGATTCATATATTTTAAAGTGACTTAGTTTGTAAAGATGTTCAAATGTGAATGAATAAATTTAAACCAGTTTTAAAGTGTTGCAATCAACCATAAAGGACATTAATGAAGTCGAAATCAAAATAAATATAAAATATTGGGAAGAGAAGGGAAATGAGAAATGACAACCATGTGATAACATTGGACTTTGTGTAGCATGGACCACGTCTTGATTCTTTCCTCCAAGGGGCCCCTTTTATTAATCAAATGCTAAGCATTAACACACTTTTTTACATCACATGGTATTCTATTTAGTATAAGAAGCCTACAAAAATGTTGCTAAGGTAATGTTTCTCAACAACACCTTATCTACAAATTTCACACCCTATCTACAAATTTCACCCAAATTACAAATAGAGCCTTCAAAAACTATGAAAAAAATAGATTTCTCTGCAATAAGGAAGTAGTTTAAAAATACCACTCAAAGCCTCTTTCAGTTCCTACAAATTCAAGCTCCAGAAACACTTTCTTTACAAAATAATAATACATGCTTAAAATATTTGTAACAAGGATCGGCTCTATCAATATTTCTAAAACTGAATGCCCTGGTTTGCTAGAATGAAAACTTTACTTTAGGGGCTCGACGGACCCAGGGTTGAACCTACAGTTTGTCGGTCATATCTACATTAGGAGTACGGAAAGGTTTTAATTACGCCGTAAGGCGTTTCCATTTGAAATGAACTCTCCTAAATGTCTCTCTGTCTTAATATTAACCGTCAGATCTGTTGTTAGACGATTGAACAATTGTCTACCGTCCAAAAATCCAAAAACCTATTTTATTAATTAAAACCAGCGCAACCGTCCGTCTACCTAGAGTTCCTATTCGTCTCTGAATTCTCAGGCATCATCTTTGTCTCTGTTTTCTTCAATGGTGTCAGCCCATGGGAGAAGCTCTGGCTCCAGCGTTAAGACCTTTCTCCAGTGGCTAAACCTAGCCCTGATAATAGGATCCTGCGCTTCAATTGTTGTCATAATTCTCCTCAGGAGGAGCCCGACCCCCTGGGCCTGGGCCTTCATCGCGACCTCGGCGATCTCTGTTCTCTCCGGGGTGACCGGCCTCTCCTCTCACATCAACAGGCCATGCTTTGCCCTGCATGTATTTTTCCTTTTCCTCTCTATGGCCGGGCAGGGTTTGGGATGCATGTATTTTTCCTTTTCCTCTCTGTGGCCGGGCAGGGTCTGGGATTCCTGATGCTTTCTTTTAAGGTGATATTACAATTTTTTGTTGCTTAAATTACATCTTTGAATGCATAAATATATGGATGGCACCATGTAGATTCACCATCCTAGAACCCATAAAATGAAACAACTGCTGTGAAATCCAGACCTATTTGGAAACTTGAATTCGGTGAGTACTCAATCCATTCCTAGTGGACAGCAGATGAAGAATGCGGCTGCAAGACAGTTGAATTGAAGGAGCCTTTACCACGCGGCCATACGGACATCTCTTCGCGGCGCTGGGTCCGATCACTGGAGTACCTAATCAAGGATGGTATATGCGAGGTGCTGACAACCAGTTGTCAAATGATGATCCATGGACATATACAGCTCAAATATCTGCTGGTTCAGTTCCCAATTCAAGAACAGTTGTTCCGTGGCGCCGTCCACAAAGCCTACGCATGCAAGTTGCTGGGGCAAATTCTGGTCTTGCAAAGGAATCCGTGTCTTCTTTGAGGCCTGGACAAAGCAATCATTTTTCTCGGCTGTCTGGGTCTCTTGCTCCTCCGCTGGATATGGTTCCCAATCCTGCAGCAGGGTTGCAAGGTCCTCATTACTTAAGATCATTGGTGGAACACTGTGATCAGAATACTAGACCTATTATACGAAGCATTTTAGATGTTTCCTTTGAAAGACTCCAAACTCTACAGAATGATGATGGTGGGCATAATAGAATCACGCCTGAGGTTTGTCACTTTTGTCCAAACTTTGAGTTTATCTTCATTTCTTCATTCATATTTTCTTTTCATGTACGCATGCTTTACGGTTATGAGGCTCAAAACTCTAAGCTAAATAACTTTAGCTGGGTGCATGCTTATACATGTGATAACTGAGGATGATGGGCATGATAGAAAAATGCCCAAGGTTTGTTATTTCTTTCCAAACTTTACTCTTCTTTTCTTCGTTCACAGCTTTTCATGTAAACCATCTTTACAGTTAAGAGGCTCAAAACTTTAAGCGAAATAACTTAAGCTGGCTGTATGCTTATACATATTTTGACTGATAAAAGAAATTGGCATTTTATTCCTATCAGCAGGGTCATATTTGCGGAGCAGATGCACAATGTATAGCTGATTTATCTCTTATTTCAAGTTTTTTTCAGATATACATTTTATTTTTATAGGCAAAACAAATTGAGGGGCTAAAATATCATAATATAGCCCATAGACATGGTCTTCACCGGACATTTCTGGAGTGAAAAAAAATTGAAAAGAGTTCTCACTAGCGGTATTCTACAACAGGCCTTTCACATTATGCCCATCTAAATTGCCCATCCCTGAGTCAGATATGCCTAAACTCTCTGCATTTTAGAGTTATTTCTATGACATAAATACCTCTCTATTTTGTCAACTGACAGTGCTGTTAGACATAGTTGTTTATTGTTATCATATGGCATTTTAGAGATGATAAGTTTAAACGTTCTATTTTGGACTATTTTGTCAACCATTTTTGGAATCCAGCTATATAATTGTTGGTGATATCACAATTTTTTGTTGCTTAAATTACATCTTTGAATGCATAAATATATTCAACACCCTAAAAACTCCTTGAACACTCAAATTGCAAAGACTCAACAAATTTGTCCATCTTGGAATTATTTCTATGACATAAATATTTCTCTATTTTGTCAACTGACAGTGTTGTTACACATAGTTGTTTATTGTTATCATATGAATTTCAGAAAAGAGTCTAAATTACTTTTTGGAATAAATAAATGGATTCAGCTACATGAAAAATCTCTGGAACATTCAAATTGCACAGGTTCAACAACTGAAATCTACAATTCCAACAATTTTCTGAATAGATTTCCGCCAAAATCTAACTGGAATTATTCCAGTGAAAGTTCTAAAATTAGAACATTTAGACCACACTTTTAGGAAAGTTGAGATACATAAACTTGACCACCTTATAGAAATAATATTATGGTTAATATGGAGATCAAAAATCTCATTATGATTTGCTGGCTTTTGTACAGGCTTATCTTCAGAAAATAACTGAAGAAGAGGCCAGGAAATATTTTCATCAGCTTATAGATGCTGTATATTATTGTCATGGTAGAAATGTATACCACAGAGATCTCAATTTCTTATGGTCCACAATTTCTTATGGTGCATCTGCAGTCTTGTTGATTGCATTGAACTTGCAGTTGAGGAAACTATAGGAGATGAGGAGGAAGAAAACCAATTGAGAAAGCTCTTGCACTGCAAGAAATATGATAAGGATTGGCTTCATCCAAAGCTTTTCGAGTGGCAATTTGGAAAACAATATCTTGTTTGTGAGGAGATCAAGAGTTTTTCCGGTCTCTGGGAACAAGATATGAAGGCATTGCAGGGAGCCATGAAGAGCAAGATCATGAGTGCAGAATTAGACAAAAAGGAATATCGAATTGCAGAGTTTCTGTGCAGGAAATTGGAGCTGAAGGACCAACATGAAATTTACCAGGCAAAATTCCCTTCCTGCCTGTTCATAGATTCCTACAAAGACCTGCATGTGAAGAGAGGAATTGGAAGTGGAAGCTTTGGTGAAGTCAAAGAGATTATCTGGATGGGAGAGAATTTTGCAATGAGGCATATGTTTACCAATGTGGAAATATTTCTTCATGAGGTCTCTGCAATGTCTAAGCTTTTGCACCCAAATCTTTTGCAGCCATTAAGCTCGTTTGTAGATAAAGACAGAAGTGAGTGTTGTCTGGTGACAGAATTGATGCATAAGGATCTTTGTAGCTTCATCAACGAGAATTCTTCTCCTCGCAAGAGAATCCCATTTTCACTTCCAAGGGCAATAGATATTATGCTTCAAATAGCCAGAGGAGTGGAGCATTTGCATGCCCATGGTATCATTCACGGGGCCTTAAAATCATCAAATGTACTAGTCAAGGTAGGACCAATTGAAGGCCAAATCCATCTGAAAATTTCAGACTTCGGACTCATTAAATCAAATCTATTGAGTTCAAAATAATCATCTAGTCCAGGAGATACCCCTTCCTGTTGGTGGCGCGCACCAGAAGTTTAGAGCATTAGGCCTGAAGATGAAGCAGGGGCCAGGGTTTACCCTACCAAATATACAGATAAAGCAGATGTCTACAGTTTTGGCATGGTCTGCTATGAGATTTTGACAGGGAAGATACCAAACATGATGAAAAAACAATAAGCCAATCATTAAAAAACAATAAGCCAATCATTAAATCACTTGTATAGTGCTTTATATTTACCATACATACAATGCCTAGCTCAACAACCTAAATGTGCATTAAACACCTTACGTAGAGCAATATGTGTTAGTGTCCATTTTCCATGCACCCAATGCACATTCGGATTCGGGGTAACCCCAAGATATAATGCATCTTTGCATCAATCACCCAGTTTCCATTTTCAATCCACTCAATCCATAATGCACCCGTATTTACACAGGCATTCAGAGTTTCTGAATCATACTATCCAACCCAGTGTAGATTGCACCTCCCTCTGTTAGTGGAAGAACAGTTTTAATTCTCCTCTATTTTGAGGATATTCCATGGTTGTTTTTTGGTGTATTTTAACATTAGTATTTGTGGTGTAGGATGGTGCGCAGCGGGTGCCGATCATTACGAGCCATTGATTGCATGTGCAGCCCCAGTAGCCTCACAAGATAATGCTGCAATTGTTTTGTGATCAATGAATGTTGAGAGTGAGATTTCAGTTTTGCAGGAAGAGAATGAGCATCCAAAAGATTGTTGGGTGTTATTATTGTTGTTGGCAAGGTTATTTACAGGAAAGATTTTGTTTGTATCGAAGAAAATCCCATTTATTCATTTGCTAATGTGGAGAGTTTTTGTCATCCTTCCTTTCTTCTTCGTTTTTCATTGATCACTGCCTTGTGAGACCCTGTCCATCTAAAGCAGATTTTCTCATTTTTTCAACAATTCTTTTGATAGCATCCACATTGTTATACTCCTCTGGGATTGAAAATAGCAGAGGTTTTATTTTGTGGAATCTTTCCAGGTGTGTTTAGTCCCAAAATTATGGGATGGCCTATTCGCCTGAGCACATCAAAGAAGTTATGCATGGAGCACTTTTTCTTTTTTCATGGGGGCTCATAATGGAGGGAGGTGTTAGTTGAACAGAATGAAAATTGTTATTGTACATTTCTTTTAGTGGGTTTTGTGATCAATGAATGTTGAGAGTGAGATTTAGATAAGCATATGTTATAATCTATTTCTTTCCTGATAAAGATTATAATTTATAATGATGCCCAGCCTCAATTTTTTTTCCATGTGATGGACATACACGTCACAGATCTCATCAAATCAGGATGTAAAAACATTTCAGCTCTCCATGTAATTATTTCAATGATATCAATCCAACTAACGGGGCACTCACAATAAGGCCATATTAACATGTCAATTAAGAAGTGCTGCTACAACAGAAAAATTACCAGTGCCTTTCATGAATAGGAAAACGGGAGGACTAGACACCTGGCCCCTTGGACTATGCGGAAGAAAAAACAAACAGTTTTCCTCTCCTACCATGGCATCAGATCCATGAGCCTGAAGCTGTTACAAGTAAAGAGAGGCAACAAAAATAACATGTTCAATCCCCTCAAAGTTAAGTGCCTTAAGGAAATCAGAGTGCACACAAGATGAAGTAGAAATTGTTGCACATACCACAAATATTTCTCTTTCGAACTCTGAGGCCTGACTCTCAATGGCAATATCATCTCCAAACGCAGCAGCACGGGCAGAGACTGTGAAATTGCAGTGGACGTGCAAATAAACATAGCAAAAACTAATTCCAGGTAACCATTCAAAATATTCTGCCAAGAATTTAATTATGACTCAGCCTCCATATGGCAAGAAACCCAGCTAATACCACAATTTAAATCCCATAATCCAGTCTTGAAGCACAGAGCATAAAAGTAAAGGGAAAAAGAAATTCCATAATCCAGTCTTGAAGTACAGAGTATGAAATGAAAATTTCATAAAAAGCATGAATCCATCTTACCTTTTCGGCCCTAATTTCCACATATGATCATCATGGATTGAGTACTCACCGAATTCAAGTTGCCAAATAGGTCTGGATTTCCCAGCAGTTGTTTCATTTTATGGGTTCTAGGATGGTGAATCCACATGGTGCCATCCATATATTTATGCATTCAAAGATGTAATTTAAGCAACAAAAAATTGTAATATCACCCTAGAAGAAAGCATCAGGAATCCCAGCCCCTGCCCGACCACAGAGGTAAAGATATCAGCAATCACCCAACTGCCTTATTTTGCTAGGCATGAACGATGACTTACTGAGAAGAGGAAGAACAATCTCTCTAGTACTATCATAGTTTATTGGAAAAAAAGTATGGAGATCCTATTGTATTCCTATTTGAGCTTGAGGTGTTGTGTTGAGGATACGACTGTGAAAGATGAACAAAAGTGAACTCAAAATCCCCTCCGTATTGGTTGGACCTACGATGAAGTGGTTTAGTACATTGACAGGAAATTTGTTAAGTCATGGACACAAATGACATAAACATCCTTGGTAAAATACAAAGAATATAATGGAATGTTGGTCTTGAAAGAAGAAATTGTAAGGCCAAGACAACAATAATATGAAACTTAGGAGACATATCAATGGATTTCCTGGATAATAATGAATGCAAGTTGCATTCATAATTTCTCGGTAATATATTAACAAACGTTGGCCATTTGTATGTGTATCAGGCCTATTCTAAAGGTGGAAAGAAGGATAAAGAGGCAACAATAAGGAGCGTTTATGGTTTAGAATGGCCTGAGCCATTGGTAACATTTGCCTTGTCCATTGGAGGGTCCCTTCGAATAAATTTCCATTCACAATGTTCAAAGCAACACTTCATTTTCAGATACTGCTAGTTCTAATCAAATAAACACATACCAAAGATCCACCCTCGTCTTCCAAAGGTTGGGGAGTTGAAAGTTTTGTTAGAAGTGTACATGCCAGATTCAACATTTAGAGAAGTCTATAAGAGGATTTTGAGAGAAGAATTTTGAGAGAGATCTCAAGGTATGCAGTTTGACTTTCAATATTTATGAAAATTGCTCTTTGTATGTGAACCCAATGAGAGCTTATGTAATTTTAGTTTATAATGCTCTGTGCTAAGATAAGATTTAATGTTAAATTGGTTTCGAATTTGGTGAGCAGCCTCAAAACCTACTCCTGGATGGGAAAGCCAATCTGAAGGTGTCTGATTTTGGACTGAGTATCTTGCACCAGGTATCGTATTTGCATAATGCTTTTGTACCGACCATGAGTTCTTAAAGGTTTAACGTTTCAAAATCACCGTCACCTATTTAAACTACCAGAAACCCTGTTCACCCACCTAAACTACCTGTAACTAAAAAAACAGAGAATAGTATGCTTATCACATGGGGCAAAAGAGCGACCAGTTGATATGCAACTCAAAACTTCAATTCAGATTTAGATAGAAAAATTCGGTCCAGGCATAAATACCTCTCTATTTTGTCAACTGACAGTGCTGTTAGACATAGTTATTTATTGTTGTCATATGGCATTTTAGAGATGATAAGTTTAAACGTTCTATCTTGGACTATTTTGTCAACCGTTTTTGGAATCCAGCTATATAATTGTTGGTGATATCACAATTTTTTGTTGCTTAAATTACATCTTTGAATGCATAAATATATGGATGGCACCATGTGGATGCACCATCCTAGAACCCATAAAATGAAACAACTGTTGGGAAATCCAGACCTATTTGGCAACTTGAATTCGGTGAGTACTCAATCCATGATGATCATATGTGGAAATTAGGGCCGAAAAGGTAAGATGGATTCATGGCTTTTTATCAAATTTTCATTTCATACTCTGTACTTCAAGACTGGATTATGGCATTTCTTTTTCCCTTTACTTTTATGCTCTGTGCTTCAAGACTGGATTATGGGATTTCAGTTGTGGTATTAGCCGGGTTTCTTGCCATATGCATGGTGAGTCATAATTAAATTCTTGGCAGAATATTTTGAATGGTTACCTGGAATTAGTTTTTGCTATGTTTATTTGCAGGTCCACTGCAATTTCACAGTCTCTACCATTGTTGATTTCCATTATGCTGTGTACATTCCTCTGCCCACCAGTTTACATCTTGAATGGGCTCTCAAGTCTTCCCAGAAAAAGAAACACATCCTTCTTGAGAAGCCCCTTGCCTTGTCTGTACAGGATCTGGACATCATCATTGAGGCCTGCAACACAAATGGTGTTCAACTTATGGATGGCACCATATCAAGATTATGGAATTTCTTTTTCCCTTTACTTTTATGCTCTCTGTTCTCATCTGAGTGTGCGAAGAGAGAGTGTTTTGGTTTTGTTGATTATGATGCTAAGATGGCAAGAGATTCATCCATGATATTATTTTGGTTGGTGGGAATTCTCAAATCACAACAATTGTTGCAGGGCTTCTTTAAGGGGAATGATCTCTACAAAAGAATTAAAATTGATGAGGTTGTTGCTTACGGAGTTGCAATGCAAGATGTCACTCTAAGTGGAGGAGGCAATGGATGTACAAGACCTGTTACTTCTTGATGTTGCTGCTCTTTCGCTTGGTCACAATACAACCGGAAGTGTTATGAACGTTTTTATTCCCAGAAACACAACCATTCCTTCAAAGAATAAATAGGTCTTTCCTACATACTCAATTGACAAGCTTGGTGTTCTCATCTGAGTGTATGAAGAGAGAGTGTTTTGGTTTTTTTGATTATCCTACTGCCACAAACTCAAGGAAGAAACACGGTATTATTTCCCAAATATTTTTGTTGACTGTCTGACGTATGACCTTGACATAACTAAGGTTCCCATATCTTTAATTTCCAGATGCACATCATATGTGGTGGGCTTCAAGCTAGAATTCATGGAGGTATGCCTATAACAGGGCAACATGTAGCCGGTGAAGTAACCTATATAGGATTTCACAGTAATAGTACGATGCTACTGTTTCCATCCCCAAAATTTTTAACACCTCCTTGGGCAACATAGTGGAAACACGGGAGGAAATGCCTCAGATGAAGAAAATGCCTCAGATATGCCAATTTTTTACTTACCTAGCTAAATTTTAAACTTCAATTTTTCAATATGATATTTCTATTTTAGCATTTTAGTTTACTGTAGCCTTATCGAAAACGAAAGAAACTGTAAATATAGCAAATCTCATCCTATTCCTCAACAACAACATATCCATAAAACTTGCCAACCCTTGACAAAGAGCAAAGCCCAAGGTGGGAATTTTCAAAGTACAACAATGGTTGCAAGACTTCTTTAATGAGAATCAGATCTGCAAAAGCATTAACCCCAATGAGGCAGTTGCCTACGAAGCTGCATAGCAATGTAGGCCAATTTTACTTTCAGTTTTGGGTAGCAAAACATAAAAAAGAGTAATGAAGATTATTCAGTTCGCAGTCTAAGATAGACTACATTAACCACCAACTTATACGGGTATTTGTGCATGGATTTCAGATTTGAGAATGAAGTCAGTCCTGATTGGAACGTGACCTATGCTCAGCAAGATCATATATGTCGAAAATTATGTGTGAATGGATTGAACCATTGAACTAGATTTTGGTCTTGATAAACTGCTTGGCATGAGCATCAAAATGTTGTTGAGGAGGTCTTCTTCATCCACTGCTCAGACAACCACATATATTGATTCATTATATGGAGGCATGGGCTTTTATTCAACAATAATTAAAGCTAGGTCTGAAGAGCTGAAAACAAATCTATTCGCAAAGTGCATGGAGCCTATAGAAAAGTGTTTGACATGCTAAGATGGTAAGAGATTCATCCATGATATTGTTTTGGTTAGTGGGAATTCTCGAATCACAACAGTTGTTGCAGGACTTCTTTGATGGGAATGAGCTCTGCAAAAGCATTAACAATGATTAGGTTGCTTACGGAGTTGCATTGCAAGTTTCCATTCTAAGAGGAGGCAATGGGTGTTTCTTATTCAATTCTTTTGAAGTAAATTTGTTTCAATAGTTTAGTTATTTTGAGAGCTAATCCTTGAAATAATTGAAGAAACCACAAAAGAGAAACTCTAAACATACATGTTTCCTATCATGTTGGAAACTCTATACATAAAGTAACTAACATTTATATGGAACAACTTGCTCTTTTTTGTCCTTCTCAAATTCTTCAAGGATCTCTTAAAGTACATAATTGTTTTATAAGCTTCCTAAGAACCTTAATATCTTCCTGGGTTGGAAAACTAAAATGGTATTTTATTATTAAACAATGTCATTCTATGTAGGGTTGAAATTTGATATCCTACCTCACAAGTTAAGAATTTTTTATGAGAAGTTCTAATTAAATACTCATTTCATCTAATGTTCAAATTTTAATTCTTTAGTTGATCTCTTAATTTACACAATTGTTCCTTCTCAAATTCTTTAGTCATCCTTTTCAAATTCTTCAATAATCCTTTATTGTATACAACTATTTCATCAAGCTTTCTAAGCTTTAGTATATTCCTAGAATACAAAACTAAAATGATATCTTGTTCTTTAACAATTCATTTTATGCATGGTTGAGAGAAAAATGCATATTATGCTAATTGAGGAATTTTTTTCGCTTGTCGAACTTATAGTATTGAATTTAACACACTAACACTTTACAAAAATAAACTAACAATATTCATGATGAAAATAACAATATGGAAGATTTATCTGCATAATGAAGAAGGCAATATGGGAGATTCCAATCACGTTCCAAAGCATTTTTTTAAATGTGGATGTGACAAAAGGTTCTTGTGGAAGGTGTTGTTTGTATATGGGAAATTTCTTGATCATTGTGTATAATCCTAATGTTGATAGATATGTCTACTAAGTGGTTCCAGTTAATGGGGCATTGATTTGAGCGTTCAATATATTTTTATTCTTTATCGAAGTATTCTTTTGTTGTATTTGTGTTCTTCAATTTATGCCTTACGGCGTTTCCTTTGCAACATCTGGTGCAAATGCTAGTTTAGAATAAAATCAACCATTTAAATAATTATTAATAATGTTTGCATTGGAGATTTTGGAAAAGTCTAAACACATCCATTTAGTAGTGGTTGAGTTTGTTGGTGGCGAGATGATTTCCCAAATGTTCCATTCCTTCGGTGTACCTTTGCATTTTTAGGGGCAATTGCTAGTAGATGACATATTGTATTTTTATATCTTTACATCCATATACAATAAATATCTCCATAAAAACATTCTCTATTATTATGAATTGTGGAAACGTACACAACCTTATTGTATGCATATTATTTGTGTATATACTAGCAATTGCACCAAATGTTGCAAAGGAAACGTTGTAATGCATAATTTCAAGAAGAATCCTACCATATAAAACATCATTGAAATAAAAATTAGTAAACAAAATGTCATTCAGAACTAGAAGATAAAGAGAAATCACTTACCTTTCCAACACAGATTGCCTCTTAATATTCAAAGATGGTGTTTCAAGTTCCAATAGCAAATATTTGATAGATTTTGAAAAAATACTAGTAGATGACATTAGATAAGCTAAATAAAATAACATTAATTCATGAAAAATATGATAGCTAACAATATTATGGCTATCTTTCCAAATCTAAATTTGCATCAAAAACTCACATATGTTTTATATTGGCCTTCTGCAAGCTCACATAGAAATTAGAATCTATGCAATTTTACTTGAACTCGGGACAAACATCTCTTTGATTGCACTAGGAGCACCACTGACCAATATCAAGAGATTTCTGCCTAATATTAGAATACCTATAATAGATTTACAATGTCTAGGATTGCCACCTTTCTGGCCCAAGACCAAGATTGCTAGCATGACTGATAATTCAGTCACCATCCCACTCCACCATGTTAAAGACTTAAAAAATAATTTGTTCGTCCATTGATAAGGACTGGGACATCTAAACCCACAATTGTATTATGCTATACAGATCATTTGAAGCATACATGGAACAAAAACACCATGTAGTTCCAGCAAGAACAATGGTCACTGAAGAGCATCTACCAATTGGATCTTGACCTCTCTCAATAATATAGGAAGCCATCCAATGGGTTAGGCTTCAAACGACTCCTCGTCATTTCTCATTAGGTATTCATCTGATTTAATTGTCTTTAAAAACGTAATTGACAAATAAATTGAACAATTAAAAAAGACAGTGAATAGGCCAGCAACATCCTAATTGACAAAAAATACAATGCCAAAGTGTTTGATTTTGGGCTAGCAAACTTGCTTATAAAAAGTGGAATGTGAAATATCCACTTGGATTTTAGGAACTATGGGATATGTTGCCCCAGAGTAAGTTTCTTAACGAAGATCAAATTTTATTCCTTGACATTGTTAGCCTCCTGCTGCAGCAGGTTACTCATATTTCATGATTGACATTTTTTCAGACCAAATATGTCATACTTTGCATGCTGCAATGCTCCATATTTGCTAAACAGTCACCAAGCAAAGAAGGCTACTCAGAGTTCATCTAACTGCTTTCCAAATTTTGAGAAGTTATTCCAGTTTTGTACAATTTTCAGTCAAAGGGAGGTCCAAACAACCTAATCTTGGTCTCCTTAGATTTCAATTTCCTGTTTTAGAATATAGAGAATGAAAATCTGTCCAAACAGCTTAAACTTGGCAGATTCTTAGATAGGTAGAGAATCAAAGGAGCCCAACTGCTTAATCTGGGCCCTTGGATGAAATAAGGGTAGTTTGTAGAGAGGAAAGCATAAAAAATAAAAATTGAAATGCTGGGTCTGCAAGTCTAAGTGCACCCAAACCAGAAGAAGAAAAAATGTTAGGTAACTAGGCGGGGTAGGTAGTTTTGAGGTTGCAGAAGCTTGATGTCTGTTCATATTTTAAAGTACCATCTACACTCAGATCACAGTCATCAAGCATTTTTATTTGGAGAAGCTCAAACCAGGCGTAACTAACTTCCGTTGCTCCATCTTCCCGAAATCATTAACTAATTTCCCCAAAAGAGGTCAAGATCTGCTTGGCATCTCTTAGTTTCATCATTTTCCATGTCATTTAGCCTAGGTGAAGATCTGCTTCACTCAAGGAAGGATCCATACTTTCTCTATAAAGTTCTATCTCCCCGTTGAAGCCTAAGATCTCTCAAACTTAGCGCTTTCTTACCATCTCCATATTAACTACTGACATTATTATTTAACTCCCTATATTTTCCCCATCCCCCTACTAAAACTATGTAAATGATCCCCTATGTAAATATCCCTCCCCCTGGTTGAAAAATAACCATAAGTACCCCCGGGAATTGCTCAATTTGTCTGAAACTTGGCAAGAACCCTCATGCTACCCCTTCAAACCATCTTCTAATGCAATAGACTCCTTCCAAAGTATAAAATCCCTTTTTAGGTTATCGGACCCCTTCCGAAGCCTCAAATGCTCTTCTAACGCACGTACTCACTCCTTCTGATCGCAATAGACCCTTACCGATTTCCTTAACACTCTGCAGATCTTAGTGAGCCATCTCGCGTCGCCATATCGCAATATTTTCACCACATAGGTGTGCCCCATCCTTTGTTGCCCGATGCGATATCGCAATATCGGCGATTGGCAGTCGCAAGCATCGCATTTCCAAAATAAATTCCTTCTCGTTCCCGGCCGATGCGATATTGCGATTGCATCGGAAGAAGTTTATCGCATCGCATTAACGTATAAGTCACCCTGCCAGGTCACCTGGCTGACGTCATCCGCCGTCATGCTGACGTCAGCAGCTAGAAAACTGAAAATTCGCACAAGTGCAAAAGTCGAGCTTCGGAGCTCCGGAACAAGAAACAGAGGAAGTTTTCGATGCGCGATTAGCGCGAGCGCTACGCTACGGGAAATAGACCATATTGGGGAATCTTTAGGGAATCTTTTGATTCCTTGGCCTGTTTTGCACCGAAAAGGCCCGAAATTGCCCGATTTTGCCTGATTAAACCGATTTGAAGATAGGAAGAGACCAGAGACAGAGATTAAAGAGTATCAGATCAAATCTACAGGGAAAAAGCACGTCAAAGAGTATCAGTAGGTGGCGGAGACCATCAATGTAGCGGCAAAGAGTATCAGCGAAGATCTTGACAGTGGCCCAAAGCAGGAGAAAATTTAATACCTTCCAGCAAAGTCAAAGAAAGGGGCGAGGCCACTCAAAACTCTCAAATCATGGTTATTGCACATTTAACTCACACCAGAATAGAATTGCAGATCCCAAAGCACAGTTATTCCATTAGTACTGCATCAAGGCTCCAAGGGCCACATTGCAATCTTTTTAATCCAGCTACCTCTAACACAGTTCAATAGATATTTACATGCATTTAATTTTGTCACAATTTTAGGTTTACAAAGCTCTTTTAGCATACCTGTTTAGGTCAATTGTAATAAATAGTTTGAGATATTTGCACTATAAAGACAACCCTGAATACTGTATTATGGGTTGGTTGGTTGGTTGATTAGTCAACAAGCTATCTCTAGCTGATTTTGCTTCGGGAGAGACTCGCACTGTAATATCTGATAAGTTTCTATAATCAAAGACTGCTTATGAGCCTTGGAGAACAAATTGTTCACTGTGTTTACTGGTTGAAGAGTGATTATGGAATTCTCGTGCTGTTTCATAACTCAATAAGTGCTTCTTACCTCTGTTTTCATTCATGAATTACGCTCTTAGACAACGGAAAGAAAGATTAGCTTAGAATTTGTTTAAATACACTCTATGCTCAATTTCTGTTGTTTTTTCAATGTTTTCCTCTGTTTAAGCATAAATATGAATTCCACATGGCTCATGTTTTCCTCAAACCAAGACAGTTATCCAGGGATTCTTCATTTCCCCTAGATAGAGATCATCTTTCCCTCTGTTAAGTTAAATGAGAGATTATTAAGAGCCTCTCATTCCTTACACATCACTCATCCTTTTAGTATGAAGATTGTGTTGTGAGCAGCTATCCTATTTCATTATTTCTCTTGTGACCAGAAAGACGCACTGATAATCCTAACCCATGAATCCATGCCCAATGGTTTGAAACTTATCACTTCATAAATTGCCTCTCTGCCTGAAAGCATTTTCCTTCCATCCAAACACAAACAAAAACCCCTGAGCCAAAAGCTAGCCTAAAATCACCAACAAATTTGAATCATTAAGAGAGAGCCCTCTTTGATTGCAGGTGGGATAAAACCTGCAATCCAAATATTGGTTTGTGGTTACCTTGGCCGTATCCCTACAGGAGCCTAGGGACAACCTGAGTGATAACAACATGGATTCCTAGATAATAGCTGCAACTATTCCTTTGATTTCCTGAAAATGCTCAAGCACAAATTACAAGAGTTATCTCCTCAAATGTCCAACCCTTATCTCTAACTGAGAAAATGATACATATAGATCAAAATAAATAGTTTCCCCACCCTTAGGGGTCGAATCCATGAGTGGTGGACCAGTTCCCAAGAATATCTCAACCAACAAGTGAGACTGAGAAGGTTGAATACAATCTCTTCTTTTAGACCTTGATTTGAGTTTTTCCTCATTAATGAGGCCTAAGTTACCATAAAAACAACTTATTAAACTAATTTATCCATAATTACATCATAAATACATCAAAAACGCAAAATTACATCATTCTTTTTACTTTTACCAAAGTCAAACTAGGAATTTCAAAAACAAAAAACAAAAAACATTACAAAGTGAAAATTTTGCAAAAATCTCAAAAATTTTCAGTTGTGCAACGAGATGTTGGAGGCCATTTTTAAGCACCTTTCTGAAGTCCACATCTATATCTGAAGCCTATTCTCAAAATCTAGGAGATTTTATAGGTATTTAGAGTATTCTTTCACTCAAAATGACCCATTTTTAGCTGAGATATGGAAATTCTCCCAAGGTGTCACCACGTGCGCAGCGAAATGAAAAAAGAGTGGCAGAAAGGTGATTTTTGGCCTCTTTTTTGAAAAATTCTCAAAACCTGAGCCCTGGGTCAGGAAAATGAGAAAATTAGTTTTGAGAGGGCATCATAAGATTTCAAAAAATGTTGAGTTTCAATCATTTGGAGCCCTGAGGAAAAATCGCAGCGTGAACTCGCCACTCACCTAGACAAAAAATTGCCAAAAATTATAAATTTGCACTAGTCTATACCAAAACACAAAAATTTCTCCAAATTCTCCCAAAATTTGTCCAAATATGCCTGAGTGTTATGAAACCATGGATTCATCGGCAAGCAACTCTAACTTACCCTTCTCCTTTTGGCTAATTAGGGTTTCCTTGAGTTTGGCCTTCAATTGCTTGATTTTAACCTTGGCAACTTGATTCCTTCTGTAATAATGTATGGCCATCTTCTTTTGCAACTTTTTATCCCTGTTAACCTTTTCAAGGAGATTCTCAAGGTAGAAATTGGTCTTTTGATGCCAAAACTCCTTGTGTTCATTTATTTCCATGGAAATCCTCTCCTCAAAGGTCAATTCTTCCATTGGTGGCCTTTGTTCTCTTTCTCTCTGAAGTGCCTTCCTAAGACCCATTGTTCTTAGCCTTTTTATTGTCACATCTCCTTCATGCAACTTACTTTCATCATTCCACCAGTGCCTTTTCTTTCATCTCTTGTTTCTTGGCTTTGAATTGCTTTTTCTCCATGGCTAGCCGTTTTGCGTTATGTTGGCTGTTTTCTTGCTTAAGGAATGAAATGATGAATTTGGCCCTTACCAAATTGTCCTTGAGCTCCATGATCTGAGAATCCATATCTTTGATGAATTTTTGTATGGTTTGATGCTCATCTTATGCCTCCAAGTCAACTAGGTCAAAATTATTCTCAATGGGTTCCTCATCATGCAAAGAAGCCTCATGATGTGATGGCGATCCATGTTTTGCTAATGTAGTAGGCTTGGGCCCTTCCTCAATTTGAGGAGAAAACACAAGAATTCTACGTCTTTGATATGTCTTGGTCACCTTAGGCCTAGGTGCCTTGGAAAACTCTTCATGTTTTCTTGATGACCCCACCTCCACGGGCTATGCTGATATGGTTTGATGCTAGCTTGGTGAAGTGGTTATATGCATTTTCAAGGCTGCTTCAATGAAGGTGTCCCATGTCGTGTTCTTCTCTACCAACTGATGGAGTACTATAATATTTATCAGTTTATGGTGAAATAGGATGGAGTAATGTTGTTTTCCTTTCAATTTTACCCTTTCTGACATTTTGGTTAGGCTCCATACTTCAAACCCTAGGTGAAAGGAAAGCAAAAAATAGTGAAATTTGTTGCTATGAGTGAATGAGGTGGTATTATCGACTTAGGAGTTGCCTAAATATTTGTGTAAATTCATGAGGGTAGCGGATGATTTTAGTGAGTAGGGGAAAAAGGAATTTTGGGAAATGAGTGAGGGGAGGGACTGAAAATGGCCAAAACACCTGCTTGCCCTAGAAAGAGATAGGGTAGATTAGGGTTCAGAGAAAAATAATAGAAAATGAGGGAAAAAATATTTGTGATGGATGGAAATAGTGTATTTTCTGCAAACAGAAGTGTAGGGACAAGTAAACTAGGCTTTGGGGTAGCAATTCATCATTTAGGAACAAAACTAAGAAAATCATATAAACCCTCAGAGTGGAATCATCTGAACAATTCTTGATATAAGAGGAAAAAGTTGGGCATGATAATAATTGAACTTACTTGTTATGAAGCTTGGAGGATGAAATGTATGAAGATGAGCTTTGAAAAATAGATTTTGGTGGTCAAAAACCAATTCTGGAGAACTCTACCACTTGCGCAATGAAGGCTTCCTATGTGCAGCGTGCTATCTAGGTGCGTAGCATGGGCTCTCTATGCGTAGCGTGCTATCCTCCAACCCAATTTTGGAGGCCTTAAACAGCTCCAAATTGCAAAATTGATAGTTCATTGGAAACCTCTTGAAGTCTTCTACATGATGGATGCCTCAAGAATGTAATTTTGACACTTCATCATGGCAAAGTATTGATTTTCCCAAGGTCACTCCAAAAACGCAAGGTGTCTTTGACAAAAGCGCAACGTCAACTTGCATAGCACTTTCGGATGCCTTCCTAGAGGAGTTTTGGACTGAAAGTGGTATGGTTGGAAATATCATGATGTCTTCTACACAATAGAGTCCTTAAGCACTATCAACACTTGCTCCAAATCCCTAAAAAACTGTCTTGAAGTCAAGTTGTCTAGAAGTGCAACAACTCTCCCGTAGCAAGTGTAGTTTGGGAATTTCTCTCAAATCATAATACCTGTGCATAAACTGAAGTATTTTTTTGTTCCTTGGCCTATCATTGAAAAAAATTCTTTCATGTTTTTAAAATTCTTCTCCATTTGGTCATAAACATATTTTGAAGCAAAAATGTCCCTATGAGAAATGATGAGACAAGGTAGTGTACTATAGCATTGTCTTATTTAAAATAAAACATTTACCTTTACCTTTATTTTTCTTTCCCTAAGCTACTAACTCCATTTAACCACTGACTCACATGATGTACATGTTTTTTTGACATATGGTATCATGATGAGACATGGAGTGAAAACCCTAGACCATGACCTAAAATGAGGAATTAATCATTTCATGAACCAAAACACTTAAATGATGATATTATACCTCGAAGAAGACAATGACCATGATGAGTGATGAAAGTGACCGGCATATGAAGTTCTTGAGAGAGTGGAAATAGCCCTAGATAGACTAGCCAGTCACCAAATTTTTATTTGAAGACTCACTGAAATGCCAAAAATTTGACTTAAGACCCTAGTAAAAAACTTTGTAAGATCACATTTGATCACCGATGACCAACATGATTGATAGGCACTAACATTGACTCCATATGGGGATGGAAGCTCCTTGGAGGTGCCAAGAAGATCGTAGACCAGGTAGCCTTATTCATTGGGCATGGAGTCAAAATGAAAAACACCAAACTAAACTGAAATCTGACTGATTAACTGACTTCGACAGACAATAAACAAAAAAAATTGATTTTATTTTTTTTAAACAACTGTTGATCAAAGAAGCCTTATGGCCTTCTCCTTGGGCTTTGAACTACTATGATAGCCACTTCACACTTTGACATGAAAAGTAAACTGGTATATACAATGATAATGAAAATTTGCAGAAATTTGTTTAGGTATAGTAGTGCTTGAGAATCCTACCATTGATCGCTCCTCTTGAATAATCTTGTGCATTTATTTATTCCAATAGATAAGATTTTTTTCCTCTAAAAGTTGAGATTATGCATGGTCCTTTCTATAAATTTTCAAACTTTTCATGTTTACCCTTTTCTTCATTCCGTGCATCCCAACAAAAAACCACATCACCTAGGTTGAATTTATATTCTTTAGTCTTGCGATCATAAATATTTTTGATCCTTTCCTGAAATTTAGAAGTATTTTGAAAAACTTCTTCCCTAGTTTGTTGTAGATGGATCATCTGAATTATTCTTCGTTGCATTTCATTTGGTTCATTGTCCATTTCCTACAAAATTTTCATAATCAGGACAGCAAGGGATGAAGGAAAAATAGTATCAACCCCATATGCCAACTGAAAACGAGACATGCCTATGGATTTCTTAGTACTGACTCTATCTGCCCATAAATAATTAATAAGCTTTTTATGCCATTTTTTCTTATTGACCTCCAAAACTTTCTTGATGATGTTGGTCAAAGATTTATTAGAATATTTAGCCAGCCCATTCCCTTGTGGATAATAAGTGGTTGAATGCCCCAATATGATATGGTACTTCTCATAAAACTCCACCATATTCTTGGACTTTAAAGTAGCAACATTGTCGGTGATTATTTTTTGGGGGCAACCAAATCTAGACAAGATATTAGTTTTAATCAACTGAATGATAACATAATCAATAGCTTGCTTGGTTGGGATTGCTTCAATCCATTCTGTAAAGTAATCTGTGGCTGTCAATATCAAAATTGTTCTATGCAGATGAAAAAGGATGGATTTCCCCAATAAAATCAAAACCCCACTGGTGGAATGGAGCTGAGACTAAAACTAGTTGCAAAGGAAATGGAAAAAGTTTTCTTTTTCCTTAAAAAAATT
Source organism: Pinus taeda (assembly GCA_000404065.3). Lineage (NCBI taxonomy): Eukaryota > Viridiplantae > Streptophyta > Pinopsida > Pinales > Pinaceae > Pinus > Pinus taeda. The sequence goes on along the minus strand of APFE030162574.1, from coordinate 66,054 downwards.
GACACTCATGGCAGCTCATTACTATTTTGTACACATCAGCAAAAAGAATAGGCCAATAAAACCCAACCCTCAAAATTTTGTTGGTTGTAGTTTTCCAAAAGAGGTGGCCACCACAATATCCTTTGCGGAAATCAGTCATCGCACCCTTTGCTTCATTTTCAATAAGACAGTTCAACGACACACCACCTGGATATTTCCAAAACAAAAGCCCATCAAGAATGCATTACTTTGAAGCTTTCAACTTTAATGATCTAGTTTTACCATTAGGTACTTCTGGTGAAGGATTTAAATGTTGTAATACATAAATTATGTCTGAATACCATGGATATGAAGTGAACATGTACGATACCTGTACTAGTGAATCTTCTGCTTCTTCTTCAGAGAGGGAAACAATCAAAGTGATATCTAATTCATGCAAGTTAGATTCATCCATGATCTTAGAAAAACCTTGTCCCTTGATGAGATTTGTCGAATTTATCTCGAAATCATATTCTAACATTGCTCCGATCCATTTTCCCCACCTACCCTCTAGATCTGTCTGCATAAGAACTTCTTTTACTGTTGTTGTTGGAACATAAGCTATGGTGTGAGAATGTAGAATGTATACCCAGAAATATTTAAGTGCTTTCACCAAATCCAAAGCCTCCTTCTCAATAATGTTATATTTTTGACTGCATCCCTTATTGTCTGATTGAAAAATGCTATGGTCTGTTCATTTTGTTTATCCTTCTTTTGCATCATGACAACTGCTAAAGTATGCTCAGAGGCGAATGAAAATATAATAAAATCTGAAGTATAATCGAGAGTGATTAAAGTAGGAGTAGTAGATAATTAAAATTTAGCTGCATTGAAAGACATCTTCGCATCTTCAAATCATCTTACCTCGCTATCCTTTTTCAGCATGTCTGTCATCTCTCTCAAATGTTCAGCGAGGTTGGGGATGAATCTCCTTAAAAAGTTAATTTTCCCATTAAATGACTAAATTTATTTTTTTTTTCCTCTGAAAATATAACTGCTAAATGGCTACTACTCTTGCAGGGTCAATCCAGATGCCATCCTTGGAAATGATGTGCCCTAGCAGCTTGCCTTCCTCCATGGAAAATAAGCTCAATTTTTGATTTAGTGAAATACCGAATTTTTTGCATCTCTGAAAGACAATTCTTATATGACGTAAGTGTTCTTCATCAGATTTAGAAAAAATTGTGAGATAATCTAGATAAATAACCAGAAAAAAAGATCCTTTTCATTGGTGAAAGCGACATCCATAGCCCGTTGAAATGTCGCCCATGCATTCCTTAATCCAAATGGCATATTGGCATACATGAATGTACCCCATGGTGTTGTGAAGGTTGTTTTCAACTAATCATCCTTGTGCACCAAAATTTGATTGTAACCTGAGTATCCATCAAGTAATGAAATCCTAGAAGACCTAACTACCCTCTACGGAATATGATCCATCTTTGGCAAGGGATGATTTTCCTTTAAGGATACTTTGTTTAAATTTTTGAAATCAATACAAAGACGAATCTCCCCAGTCTTCTTTCTCACTAGCACAAGATTTGACATTAATTCAAAAAAATGAATAGGAACTATATTACCAGATTTATAAAGCCTGTTTACCTCTTTCTCAATGGATGGCAACAATTTAGGATTAATCCTCCTCATCTTTTGGAAGAATGGCTTTTAATTAGGATTAACTGGTATAGTGTGTTGAATGGTGTTCTTATCATACACCTTTAAATCTTAATAGTCCCAATAAAATACATCAAAAAATTCTTCCATCAAAGCAACGTACTTACTTTTCATCTCAGGAGATAGAGACTTTGACAATTTGACTATCTTAGGCTTGTCTGTTGTACCAATATTTACATCTTCAACACCTTTTTCTGTGGGGACCATGGTAGGGTTTTTAGCTACATCATCATGATCAAATAACTCTTCCAAAGGTATGAGACCTCGTGGAATGTTATTGTATTTCAACTGCAATGCTTTAGCCTCGTTTGCTTCAATTTCTGGATCATTCTCATTAGATGCATCATCAATATGGGAATTCAGGAATTCATCTTTCATCTACAGAAAATTATTAATTTGTTTGTCATCCCAAAACACCTACTAATATCTCAAATTGGCAGGGATAGTTTGGTGGTGTTTAACATAAATTGAATACTTCTTATTGGAGTGGATGGGAATCTTAACCATACTAGCTGCAATAGCAATGGAATCAGCCATAATATTTTGAGTTCTAGGAATCAAAGACAAAGTATATTCTAAAAAATTATTAAGAATTTCAAGGACAACATTTCGATAAGCTTGCATCCTTGGATACTTGGTCTAGTACTCCCCTTTTACTTGTTTAATTACCAACTCATAGTCACCATAAACTGAAATTTTCTTTGCTCCTAATATTTTCAGAATTTTAAGGCAAGCAATCAATGCTTCATACTCCACCTCATTATTTGAGCAATCAAAGGCCAACTCATAATAACTCCATCTTACATTTCAAGGAATTTTACATGACTGATGCAAGGGACCATGAATCCACATGCCAATCCGAGCTCCTTCTTTCCCCAACACACCATCAAAATCCATGGTTCAAAGACCATCTTATTCATCCAGGAATAGAACTTTGGAAGGTTGTACTATTTGATTGACTTACTGTCTCAACAATCTCTATTTTCTGCACTGACTCAACAATATTTTCAAGTGAAATTTCTAGCTGCAAACGTTGTACATTCTTTTCATTTTCTTCAGCAACCAAATCTTCCTGTACATTATTTATAACATCCGAAACTTCAGAAATTTCTACAAGCTGGCTATCATCATTTACTAGATTCATATCACTATACAAAATGAAATATTCTAGGTTGGTATGTACAACATGGATGGGGTGACTATTTGGTTTTTCTTTACTATTAATCATGAATTTCATCTTTTTCTCATTTTTTTTTCTCCCAGTACAGTTTTCTAAGCTGCCCAAATACTAGTATGGTAGCATATGAAAAATCAAGTTGCAAGGCTCCTTTCAACTTTTCCCCCCAAGACCGTGAGAGCAACATGCCAAACTGTGGAGGTATATCAATGACCACTACATCCATCAACACATTCTTGGCCAGAATTTGGTCCAAGGAAACTACTAACTCTTTGATAAGGCCAAAGAATTTCACTCTTCCTGAATCAAATGCATAGAGGTCATGCTAAAGTTGGGTGATATTTCATCCCAATTTGTCCATAATAAATTTTGGCATAAGGTTATGCGAGGCACTAGAATCTAACATGGCATTATGGAGGATAAAATCATGGAGTTCCAAACTAAGATAGAAAGGTGGAACTTCACTATCTTTAGGACTTCCCTCTAGAGCAGGGCCAAACAAAATTGTAGGCTCATCATCGACAACATTAACTGTATCTGACATTTGGTCTACCTTCAACATTTTAGCAATCTGAGACTTGTACTTATCATTCTTAACTAGTTCAGTTAGAAGAATCAAAAGTTTCAATTTAGAAATTTCATTCTCTAAACTAAATAGATTGCATTGCTTGTCTACCTCTTTTATAGTGATGACCTTCTTTTCAAGTTGTCCTTTGGCTTGAGACTCCTTCTTATGCCCTTCACTTTGAGCCTCCTTATTGTTCCTCACATTGCTGGTAGAAGCTTCACTAGTTTTATCTCGACTTATGACAATATATTTTTATTTGTTTTGACCTACAAGGGTTTTTTATTTCTCTTGTGCATCCTTTTGTACATTCTACCTTTTTTGGTTCAATGTAACACGCATGTTCTTGCTTCTTAAATTGTACTACTTCTGTAAATGGCTGAGAGTATTTTGATATCCCCTTTGGTACTCTTCAATTTGCACTACTCATAAATCATCATTTGCAAGGACAAGATATTAATCACTTGGTATAAAAGACTCCTGAGAAAACTGATATTCCTCAGTCAGAAAAGTAGGTAGTTCATCTTCCTCAAAGAAATGATTTGCTTCAACAATTTCTGCTTCATCTTCTTCCTGGCCTTCAATGTAATTTTGCTGAATGGAGTTCTGATTTGTCCCTGACAATCCTAATTTTTCTACTCTTTTTGCCTATTTCTAAACTGTTGTTTTTGTTGTCCCCAATAATTTGGATTCCTTATTGAAGGCTCTTCTTCTAAATCTACTATAGTCATTATGTCCATCATTCTTTCCATAGTTTTTATCATTGTGTCAAGTTTTACATCAGAAGATGAAGAGGACTCTTCCTTAATGGTAACTTCTCAGGTTTCTTGGGTTTTATTCTAGATTCCTTGATAGGCATATTAGCTTCCAAACTTATTGCATTTCGCTACATTTCTTCTAAAGTTGCAAGGTCTCTCTCCCTAAGATGATATGCCATGTATGGGTCAAAGGCGTCAGGATAGTGGAGAAGTGCTAAACAAGGGGGAGGTTTCATATCATCAAGAATGAAATTATACACCATATTGAACCTTGTTGTGAATTCCTGCACTATCTCATTCGGATTTCTTTTCATGGAATTATGCTAAGCCAAAATCTGTAATAGATTCTTCTTTTCTTGCCACTAGGCTAAGAACAACTCTATCAACCGTTGAGAGCTATTGATAGAATTGGTTGCCAAACTGCGAAACCATTTCTTAACATATCCAAAAAATCTCCGGTTATGATTCTCATATTAACATCCTCTTCATCAAACTCTTCAAGATTGATGAAATCCACAAATTTATCAACATGTTGCTGGGTTTTGATTTTTGAACTTCCATCAAACAAAGGGAGACTTTGGCCATAATTTTGAGGTAGAGAAGTAAGTTGAGAAGGTAATATTAGAGGCGAAAATCGTGCCATGACTGTTGGAGGAGGTAGTAGAGGTACTAGAATGGATTGTGTTGATGGAAATGATGATACTAATGTAGGTGGTGGTAAATTAACAACAACAGATGATGTAATTGATGTGTTTAGAGGTGCAATAGAGGATGAAGCAGTAGCTAGGTTTTAAAGTTGATATTGAATGTAAGATTTTTTGGTGGTGATTTGAAGTTGGTTAGCGAGACTTTGGAGTTTATCAAAGTTTAACTAAAGCTCATGATCAGCTTTAGAAAAGAGGGATTTAGAATAAGTGATGTGGGAATAAAATTTAATAGGGTTAAGTACCACTTCAAAAAGGAAAGACTTAGATTTTGATCTGGAAAGAGATAGCTCAAACTGAATATCGAAAGAAAGATTTTCAACAGTGAAAATTGTTTTAGGCAAAGAAGTAGTTCTTCCTAATTTTTGAGCTGCACTTTCAAGAATAGTTGATTTGAGTTTCCCAAGTAGTTTCTCTGGATCATCAATAATAGGGGGTGGATTTGGGTCAGGATTTGACCTTCTATGTCTTTTAGGAGCCATAATTTTTTACGCCTAGATCTTGATGTGATTTCTTAAATCAGCCTTCTTTAGATACTAGAATTTGTCACCCACAAAACTAGTATTGAATACACTTATAGAACGAATCCAAGGAATAATATATCAGTCATTTCCCTGGCAACAATGCCAAAATGTTGTCCCCCAGAAATGTGTCAGGCTAAAAGGAATCGACGGAGGTAACCACAGACCAAGATTTTCAATTTAGTAGCTAGCCCTACCAAACGAGAGAGGGCTCTCTCTATGAGATCACAACCAAAGAATTGACTGGAATATAAAAGGATTTTAGGCTAGATATGCTAGGTTCAGATAAGTTTTGAAAATTTAGGGTTTTGATGTTAGACAAGGGATCAAAACTAGGTAACTAGGTCAAAGGATCAAAAGGGTAACAACAACAAAGATATAAGAGAGCAAGATAATAATAGATTTGTGATGTTTTAGGGTTGTCAGCGTAGTGTAGTGTTCAGAAGAAATAAGAGGTCTTAATGAGCATATATATCATGAATTCATTAAGCAAGAATTAAAATGACACATAATGATATTCGCATCAAAACAGAGCTTTATGAAAAGAATTATCCTTATAAACTTAAGGAAAAACCACTAAAAAACTAATGAATGGAAAGAGAAGATGAATATATTTCATATGAAACTATAATATAGAAAATACAAGATCACAAACTCACTACACATGAATTCCTAAATAATAGCTACAATTGTTCCTTTGTTTTCCTGAAAATGCTCAAGCACAAGCTACAAGAGTTATCTCCTCAAATGTCTAACCCTTCTCTCTGACTGAGAAAATGATACATATAGACCAAAATAAATATTTTCCCCACCCTCAGGGGTCGAATCCATGAGTGGTGGAATAGTTCCCAAGAATATCTCAACCAACAAGTGAGACTGAGAAGGTTGAATACAAACTCTTGTTTTAGACTTTGATTTGACTTTTTCCTCATTAATGAGGCCTAAGTTAACATCAAAAAAACTTATTAAACTAAATTATCCATAATTACGTTATCAAGACATCAAAAAAGAAAATTATGTCATTCTTTTTACTTTTACCAAAGTCAAACAAGGAATTAAAAATAAAATAAAAATTACACAGTGAAAATTTTGCAAAAATCTCAGAAATTTCCAAGTGTGCAGTGAGATGTTGGAAGCCACTTTTGAGTGCCTTTATGAAGTCCAAATCCAATTCAGAAGCTTGTTATGGAAATATGGGAAAGATTATATGTCTTTGGAGTATTTTTGCACTCAAAATGACCCATTGTTTGCTGAGATATGTCGATTCTCCCAAGGTGTCTCTAGGTGCGTAGAAAAATGAAAAAAGAGTGGCAGAAAGGTGATTTTTGGCCTCCTTTTTGCAAAATTCTCAAAAACTGATCTCCGGGTCAGGAAAGTGAGAAAATGATTTTTTAGAGAGGTCATAATAGTTCCAAAAATTTTGAGTTTCAATCATTTGGAGCCCTCAGGAAAAAGCGCACCGTGAACTCGCTAATCACCCTAACATAAAATTGCAAAAATTGTAAATTTGCACCAGTCTACACCAAAACACAAATTTTTTTCCAAATTCTCCCAAAAATTGTCCAAAGATGACTGATGAGGTGTGTTATGCAACCATTAATGCATCAGCAAGCAACTCTAACTTACCCTTCTCCATTTGGTTGATTACGGTTTCCTTGAGTTTGGCCTTCAACTGCTTGATTCTGACCTTGGCAATGTGATTCCTTGTGTAATAATGGATGGCCATCTTCCTTTGCAACATTTTATCCCTGTTAGCCTTGTCAAGGAGCTTATCAAGGTGGAAATTGATCTTTTCGAGCCAAAACTCCCTGTCTTCATCTATTTCCATGGGAATCCTCTCCTAAAAGGTCGATTCTTCCATTGGTGACCTTTGTTTTCTTTCTTTCTGAAGTACCTTCCTAAAACCCATTGTTATTGGTATTTTTCCTATCACATGTCCTTCATGCTTCTCAGTGTCGTCATGGTCCACCAGTGCCTTGCCTATCATCTCTTGCTTCTTGGCTTTGAATTGCTTTTCCTTCATGGCTAGTTGTTTTGCCTTAAGTTGATTGTTTTCTTGCTCAAGGAATGAAATGATGAATTTGGCCCTTGCCAAATTGTCCTTGAGCTCCATGATCTAATAATCCTTGACTTTGATGACTTGTTGCAAGTTTTGATGCTCAACTTATGCCTCCAATTCAACTAGGTCAAAATCATGCTCAATGGGCTCCCCATCATGTAAAGAAGCCTCATGATGTGATGGTGATCCAAGTTTTGTTGATGTAGTACGTTTGGCCCCTTCCTCAATTTGAGGGGAAAAAACAAGCCTTATACCTCTATTATATGTCTTGGTCACCTCAATCCTAGGTGCCTTTGAAACCTCATCATGTTTGCTTCATGACCTGACCTCCATGGGTTGTGCTGATATGGTTTGGTGTTGGCTTGGTGCAGTGGTTATATGCATTTTCAAGGCTGCCTCAATGAAGGTGTCCCATGTCATGTTCTTCTTTGCCAAATGATGGATTACTATAACCTTTATCAGGATATGGTGAAAGAGACTGGGATAATGCTCTTTTCCTTTCAATTTCACCCTTTCAGAAATTTTGGTTAGGTTCTGTACTTCAAACCCTAGGTGAAAGGCAAGCAAAAAACAGTGAAATTTGTTGCTGTGAGGGAATGAGGTGGTATGATGGACTTAGGAGTTGCCCAAATTTTTGAGGAAATTTAGGAGGGTAGGTATGATGTTAGTGAGTAGAGGAAAAATTCATTTTGGGAAATGATTGAGGGTGGGGGATGAAAAAGGTCAAAACACAAGCCTACCCTAGAAAGCGATAGGGTAGATTAGGGTTTAGAGAAAAATAATAGAAAATGAGGGGAAAACGTTTTGTGATGGATGGAAATAGTGTATTTGCTGTAAACAGAGGTATAATGACAAGGAAACTAGGGTTTGGGGTAGGAATTCATCACTGAGGATGAAAACTAAGAAAATCATATAAACCCTAGGAGTGGAAGCATCTGAACAATTCTTGACATAAGAGGCAAAAGGAGTGCATGAGAATAATTGAACTTACTTGTTATGAATCCTGGAGGATTAAATGACTGAAGAGGAGCTTTGAAAAATAGATTTTGGTGGTCAAAACAAATTCTAGAGAACTCTGCCCAGTGCGCAGCGAAGGCCTCCTATCCGCAACATGTTGTCTAAGTGCGTAGCATCGGCTCTCTATGCACAACATGCTATCATCCAACCCACTTTTGGAGGCTTTAAACTTATTCAAATTTCGAACTTGATAGCTTGTTGGAAAGCTCTTGAGGTAGGCTACAATATTGATTCCTCAAGAATGTAATTTGGACACTCCAGTGGGGAGAAAAAGTGATTTCCCAAGGTCACTCCAAAAACGTAGGGCATCTCTGACAAAAGCACAGTGTCAACTTGCAGAGAACTTTTGGATGCCTTACTAGAGGTGTTTTGGGCTGAAAGTGATATGTTTGAAAATACAATGATGCATGATACAAAATAGAGACCTTAAGCACTACAAACACCTGCTCCAAATCCTTGAAAATTTGTCTTGAACTCAAGTTGTCCAGAAGTGCAGCAACTCTCCTATAGCAAGTATAGATTGGGCATTTCTCTCAAATCATAATACCTGTGCATAAAATGAAGGACATTTTGTTATTTTGCCTATAATTGAAAAAAACCTATTTCACTTTTGTAAAATTATTTTTAAGCAAAAATGTCCCTGTGAGAAATGATGAGACGAGGTAGTGTATTGCAACATTGACTTATTTAAAATAAAACATTTACCTTTATCTTCATTTTTCTTTCCCTAAGATGCTAACTCCATTTACCCATTGACTCACATGATGGACATGTTTTTTGTTTTGACATATGGTATCATGATGAGACATGGAGTGAAAACCCTAGATCATGACCTAAAATGAGGAATTTAACCATTTCACGACCCAAAACACTTAAATGAAGACGTGATACCTCGAAGAAGACAATGACCATGATGATTGATGAAAGTGGTTGGCATACAAAGTTCTTAAGAGAGTGGAAATATCCCTAGAAACAATAGCCAGTGACCAAATTTTTATTTGAAGAATCACTGAAATGACAAAAAATTAACTTAAGACCCTAGTAAAAAACTTTGTAAGAGCACATTTGATCACTGGTGATTGACATGAATGATAGGCACTAACAAAGTACATGCAAACATGGACAATGAGATACAAGGGAGCCACATTACACTTGCCCAAGATGATGAAGCCAAGAGCAGCCGAGCTGAAGGCACACATATAGAGTCAGATCTGGAACTATGAAGATCTCTCGCATCTCATCACTAGTCTGCAAGTTTCCCATGCACAGTTATTCCGCAATATGGATGTTATTATGCAAAAACATGTGATCCTATCTATTGGGACAGTCACCTAGGCAAAGACAAAGGCACAAGTCCGACTGGAGCTTAACTCATACTTTGATGAGTTGATGCACATAGCCACCAGTGTAGACTTTGTGATCAGTGTAGGCACCATGCATCAGTATGTTGATAGTTCGGCCACACTCAATACAATGATGCAAATGTTATTAGAAGAGTCGGATAGAGGAACAAGAGCAGTGTACCCAAATGCAATGGAGGCAAGAGTTCATTTCTAGAAATACGTCACCACATAGTACACAGACACCATCGTGGACTACCAATATTGGCATCAGTTTGCCACCATCGACCATCATGAGGATGTCGAAGAGCTAGTCTTCCCATACTTGTTCATGTCATAGTGATGTCTTGCATGGATTTCTCAAGGCTATTTTGTCTCACATGGGTACATGTGCAAATTGTATGTAACGTCTTGTCAAGTGGAAGTTCAAGTGTTGATAGTTGGATGTAACAATCATAGAGTAGCTGAAGAGTCACGATGGTAAATGAACAATCACAAAGGGGAATGTCAAGGGCCACCCCACCCTTTTCTATATATAGTACCTCATAACTCATTGTACAGGCTTTTGGTCAACCAAGCTTCCGATAAGAGTATCTTAGAGGAAGCTTGGAGAGTATTATAACGAGCCTTGGCTTCTCCACTGTGCAGAGCTAGTATATCTCTTTAGAGGAGCAAGCATCAATGACTGTAACGTTCCACTGTCGGGACTAGTGATTGGTCATGGTTTTATTGTATGACTGGAACTTTCACTTCTTAATATAATAGAGCCAACACGTTTCATGCATATGTTGTATTGTATTTGAACTATCTTGTTTACTCTAAATGATATATGTATATGTTTTCTTACCAATGTGTGTATAGACTCTTTCTGTATATGTATGTATGAATCTTACTAAAATTTGTTGTTGGTTTAACCATCACTTTGGATTGCTAGCTTACCTGCCTTCCAGTTTGTGATGCACCTTTTCTCATGTGTTCCCTTCTTAACTTCGTGCTTTCATAGGTTTCCAAGGGGAACACTCACCTCACCCTCTGTGTGTTAGAACCGTTCATGCACTTTCCTTGACTTGTTGTATATGTCACACCCTTGATACCAACAGGGACGTTTTACTTGCCTTTGTGCGCAACTCTGGTCAAGGCGATACCGTATGACACACTGTTGGGACTCCCACACCAAATGGTCTTAGGTCTAGTTGGAACTTCTTACCGAGGAGATCCCCTAATATGTTGGCGAGCCTAACACTGTCAACATTTCTGGTGCTAGAAGGAGGGCTAGATGACAAGTTGTGTCATCTCATCCTCTTTTGAACCTTTTCACATCTATCATGGATTCTATCACACTCATCCCTCTACGATCTCTTTTGCATGCTGAACCTCTCAACATCATGGGGGAGTTTTTTAATCTCTTGTTTGAATTCACGTATGATGGTGAAGGTGAAGTAGCTTGGCCTAAGTACTTATAAGACTTCTATGCATTCCTTGAGGATGCAGACATGTTCTATGCAAAAGAGGTCAGCCTACTGCTTGCATACACACTTCACGAATCTCCACAATGAAGGTGCTAGAGTCTGCCTCTTGGTAGCATGCACTCACTTGAGCAGTTATGTAATCTCATTTAATCTACTTTCCATAATTTTGATCGAGAACCTCTTGAAAAAAATGTTACAACAATAGAAGGCCCTGCATGAATCACCTATGGAATTTTGGGACCACTTCCATGTGTTGCAGTTTCAAGCTCTGAAAAGTTAGATGAAATTCTAGTATCTCATGGATAGATTTGAGTACTATCTTACCAAATCTATTAATCCTAAAAGAAAGTTTAAGCCCAAATCCCGCATAGCATACTTCGGTGATGGAGTTGCACAATCATAGATGGACATGGTAACTATCACAAGTGATTTTCCATCATCCCCTCATCAAATAGCTACACCACCACAGAGGGATGTGGGAGAATAGGCACACACATCCATTCAACTATCACATTCCCCCAACGTCACTTCTCTCAATTTTCACACAGATTTGGTTGCTAATACCATGGGTTGTCACATATCTGTTTTACCTCAACCTCCATCTTCGTCTTCTACCGATCCTCCAAATTGCACTGTCTTGTGTTCTTCCATTTCGGGCTCTACACTTTTTGTGAATGAGGATCAAGCTATTGAAGGAGTTTGTGTTGCGAAGCCAACCTGCACTATCATTCATGAAGAGTATGACTAGGAGCTTGGGCATCAACCCTCGATGAAGGATGACTCCCTTTTGTCTGAGCCTCCTCCATTCTTTCCTGATATCTTTGTGATTCTGTCATCCATGATTTCGCATGTGTATCTCCATATATGGATGCACCCATTTTATTCACAAAAAATCTCAGATGTCAATCCATCATTCGACAACAGAGGACAAATTATTCATTGAAAATCCACTTTATTTCTCATCTGCTTTTTCTGGAAACACAAAGGGTGATTTTTTTTGCTTCTCATCTACCCCTTTATTTGATTTATCAAATCATGAGGATGTTGATGAAATCATTGATTTTCCTGATCATAGTTGTCATGTTCTATTTACCCCCATATTTGATCACGATGATGATTCTATCGTAGTTGATTTTTCCAAGCCACCGGTTTATGATGATCTATCTTTCGACAAAGTCGAGACCCCACAAATAGTCAAGGCACTTCAACTCGAGCTGATGATTATGTTAAGCCCTCACTGTCCTGAGGTTGGTTTCACTTCCAATCAGGAAATTGTTGAAATACCTAAGGCTCCTCATCACTCATCTATATGAATTTAAGATCAATCTCACACACATATTTCGCTTCCTCCACTCGAACTACATAATTCCATTGCTAGTGTATTGGACGAATCTTACATAGTAAGCACACGTGCATGGCGCAAGTTGTCTTTGTTTCTTTCATTTGATTTCATGTCACAGTCAAGCGTATGTGTATGCTTAACAGTTGCACGCATTGTCACACAACACCATGGTAAGTCCATGGGTTACATGTCATGTACTTACACTCACTTATGTTCTGTGGACACATTTAAACTCGGAGTGTGTTTGCCTTCAGTGTTATATCTTTCATGTTTGTTGGTTCGCACAACTGTGTTTTTCATGAACCATGCCTTCACTAACATGGGTCGACCAATGCGGCAGTGGCTGCATTGGAAGTATCACTTCACGTGAGTAGACCCATGCACAATTAGCTTAGGAGTATGAGTAGTGTTTGTTTGGTTTGTTTGCTTCCATGCATGTTTGCTTCTTACTTTGCATGATTGTTTGCTTGTCTGCTTGTTTTCTTACTCTCTTTGCTTACACATTTACTTATGCTTCTTTTTCTGTGTTGTTTGCTTGTTTATGACCGTAGGTTAGTTTTGTATGAAACTGTGTGTGAATCTTGAAACAAGTTGGGTAAAGTACAAGAGGACTTGTGCAATTATCAATACTTGGTTATCTGTCATCTTGCCTCTATATTAATAACATGTTATCTTCATTCCATGATGTGCCAATGGAAAATACTTATTGTTCAAAGTGAACCTTGGTGAAAACACAATGCTTGTGCACTAACTAGTGTCACCTACCCTTGTCAGTTGTTTTTAGATTAATCCTTGTCAACTCAATCAAGTAGAGTAAGGTGAGGGGGAAAACCTTAACAAGCACATCAGAGGTATATATAAAATACTTCTCTGAAGGAACAACCTCTTTTGCTCTCAATAAGTTGGGATCCCTCTTCCACCTCTGAAATGAATAAGTGCTATGCACTGTTATGAAAATGAGAAATGAAAGAATGAAAATGTGAAAAAATTTGAAAAAATAAAAAATGAATAAGGTGAAAGAAGAGAAAGGCTTCCTACGTAGAGAGGTGATACAAGTAACTCCACCAGGGGACTGACTAGGCTCACTGGTAGCGGAGTGATGCTTGTGTTCTTGTGTGACTCTGCCGAGGTACTATCTAGGCCTGTTAGCAGTTGAGCAACACTAGAGATGAAACTAAAACTCTGATGACCATATTGCTTGTGCACCAATATACCCCTCATCCCTAATCGAAATAGTTGTGTTGGCTTGGCTTGGAATGTGTGTCGATCGACCAAGAGCTCGGTAGATGCTACATCTTACAATCAAGCAAGTGTGGAAACCAAGACGAATAGAGAACTAAACAATACTTCTAGAGGTGTTAGACTTTCTTTTCATGAACAAGGTCTGTTTAGAGAATTGGAGTTTTACCAGTGTGTCGTCCAGTGTTGTAGCGGTTACAACCACCCTCCAAAATTTTTCCTTAGCTTCATTTTGGAGCCTCCCTACCAACCATCTGTAGCAGCATGTCTTGCACTTTCAAGTACATAAGCTTCATTGGCTTTTCAATAGCTTGCCATCTTGTGTATGATAGCTTGCTTCACTCCCCTCACAGGCTTCCACTCCAGACTTAGGCTAGCTGCTGGCTGAGAATCTCCCTCATAAAATTATGCAATTATGGATTGTAACAACCTTTCCTCTAGAAATTGTGCAAATATAACTAGCAGCTTGCTAGGCCCAGAAACTCTACAATCCTATAAACCAACCTTCCCAATGAAAATCGTGCAATCTGACCCAGCAGTGCAGCTCATCCTAGAAATTGCACAATTCTGGGTAGTAGTCAGCTACTCCTCATGAAATTATGCAATCCCTCTGGACAACCAACCCAACTCCTCCTAGAAATTTCACAAAAAATCCCTCTCAGTCAAGAAAGTTGTTGCATGTGCCTTCAGGTTGACTGATTCCCTCCGAGACCGAGAAAAAATGAATTGCATGCATGGGCCTCTTTTTCCCGAAATAGCAAAAATCTACATGCAAAAAGCATCCCTATATTTTAGGGATCTATTTTTAGCAGCTAGAGGTTACATGCAAAGATCATTTTAGAAACTTTCCTCCAAGTGCCGCTTTTTCCTAAATTTGTGGCATGAACGTCATGAGCCTCAAACTTATTTTTTCAACACTTCAGAGCTCATTCTTCACATCAATCTTAGAGCTCTAACATCCCACAACTCATCTAGGAGTCTTCAACACATCCAACTCAGCTATTTTCGTGTAAGTCCTCTTCACTTGTCTTTTGCAACATTTTCATCGCTTTTTGTGTTTTCACTTGAGTGAGTGTTGTCTGCTTGATTTCCGTGAACTCTTGCTATTATTTGCATGCATGTTAGCTTGTACAACAATCGTTTCATTTTTCGTCAACATCTCACTGTTGTTGCATGCATGACATTTTTTTGCACGAATGGTCACTGATTCGACGACTCTTTTCAAACACATGTATGTTGTTCTATTTTCTAAATCTTCCATTCACTATTTGCATGCACAATCATTCACCCCTTCTTACACTCAATATCACCATGCATTCACATCTTCATTTATGTTTATTTGCCCGTCGACGGGTCTAGGCAACCTTGGCCCCAACTCTACCTCACCAAGACAACATTGTACAATTCTAAGAGGGAAGGCTCTGCCTTCCTCCCAGAAAATGCACAATTTAGACCAGTGACTACCTTCTAGTTTTTCGTTGCACAATTCTGAGAGGCAGTGAGTGTTGGCTCAGAAAATTGTGCAATGTGGTCCCTGGGCATACATCATGTGCAATTGTAATTGCACATTTCACAATATTAGCACCCAGCATGCCAGTTTGGATTGTGTACTACATAATTCTAGTAGTCAACCAACCTCTCGAAAGTCTAGACTACATTTTTGCATAGTTTCGACAGTCAATATCCTAGCCTCCCAATGAAAATTGTGGAATCCTTGCGAGTCAATCCACTGGTATGTTTCATGTCATCTCTCAAGTTTGCTTTGGTTTTAAATGACATATTTCTTGCCATGCATGTCACCTTGTCTCCAGATATAGCAGGTGTTCATCCACATCTTAGCAGTTCAGGATCAATGGCCTCTAAGAGAGTAGGATCAAAGGACACCGACATAAGCGCAACTGGAGTAGAATTTGAGTGAGTGTCTACGATTTTGCCGATTTATGAAGACACCAAGTTGATCGTATCCAAAGACATCAAGCTGAAATGAAAAGACTTCAATGATCCATTCTTAGGCACATTTTGGGAAGATCTCGAAGATTGCCAAGTCTATGTGAACCTTCACGAGTCTGGCTTGTACCAGATTGCATGCAGATACCCACATTCCCATGCGCAGACATGATACATTGGATCATCTCGCACATTGATCCCGAGATGATGACATTGAGTAGTGTCATAGGGACAAAGGTTTCTACCTTTAGGGCACATGATTATCATCATATGTACCATTTTTCAAAGCCAACGATCACCCTGGAGACATCCTCCAACATACCCAGCAACAATGCCAACTCCAAGGATATCATGAAGAACTGGGTGAAGGAGTCAGCCAAATTCAAGATGAAACCCAACTAGATTTATAAGATAAAGATATTGCAGAAGGCATATCAATACTTGATCATATTTTTGTAGGTTTTAACCGCGTATAGAAATTGCATACAAATTCTAAGAACAGAAAATAAGCAATGCGAGAGCATAACACATAAAACACATATACATGGATATTTCTCCTAGATCCCAAAACCGGGACTACCAACTTGATTTTCATTATGTTCCTTTCAATGTTACAAGAAATATTTATACATGTCGAAGCATCCAGTACCATGGATCGAAAACCATCGTGTCTAATACCATGTGCAAAAACCATGCAAAAAACCATAGGTAGGTCCACCCAACCTAATATATGGTCCAAAAAAAAATTCCCTGGGGCGCTACCCCAAACACCGTAGAAGGGGGTTACCCGCTCCCCTCAAACCCCCTATGACCCCCTCGCTGTACAATTAGTGCAACGAAAGGGGGGCTCAGCCCCCCCCTCTAACCTCCGAGTTAACTAGGAGAGGTAGTCATGGAAAGAATATAAAACAACCCAACATTCTCCCACTTGTTGTTTTCTTTCCATAGGAGGCCACAGGAGAGCATAGTCATTTATCCAAACCTGCAACGCCCATTTTTTCTCTACACCAAGAGAACTTCTCAAAGCTCACACATTTTGTTAATGCATCTGTAGTATTCTTCAAAGTGTCTACCTTTACTAGCAAAACATTTTTTTCTTCTATCATATCCCTCACAAAGTGATACTCAACATCAATGTGCTTTGTCTTTGAATGATAAGCAGGGTTCTTTGCCTAGAAAATTGCACTTTGGGTATCACAATCTATCCTTATAGCTCCCTGTACTAACCCCATACTTGAACACAATCTCTGCAACCAAACTGCTTCCTTTCCTGCATGAGTGGCTGTCATTTATTCTGCCTCTATAGTTGATAGTGCCATTACAAATTGTTTCTTGCTCATCCAACTGATTGCACCTCCAAATAGGTTAAACACATACCCACTTGTAGATCTTATTTGATCCATATCTCTGACCCAGTTTGCATTAACAAAGCCACGTATATCCAAAACTCTGTCCAATCCTGGTCTTCCTTGGTAGCACAAACCATGATCACTAGTTCCACGGAAATACTTGAAAACCCGCTTCATTTTGTCCAATGCTCCTTTCCTGGTTTTCACATAAACCTTCTCAATACTCCCACTGCATGTTAATGTCTGGTCTAGTATATACCATCGCATACATTAGGCTACCGACTGCACTTGCATATGGAACACGGAACATGTCCTCTTCCTCTTCTTGTGTCTTGGGACATTGTTCAACAGATAAATTTACACCTACAAGAATAGGAACCTTCACTGATTTACTATCATGCATATTAAACCTCTGCAGTATTATCTCGACATACTTCCTCCAGTTTAACCAAAGCTTCCTCTTTGCCTGATCTCCTTTAATTTCCATGCCCAAAATATAGTTTGCAACACCAAGATCTTTCATGTCGAATTGAAGGATAATTGGGTCGTCAAATCCTGGATAATTTCTTTGTCATTTCCAACCAACAACATATCATCCACATATAAGACCAGATAAATAACACGGTCACCAATTAACTTAAAATACACACAATGATCTCCTTTGCTTCTAGTGAAGCCAAGTCCCCGTATAAATGTATCAAATTTCTGATACCATATCCTTGGTGACTATTTTAACCCATACAAAGACTTCTTTAACTTGTATACCAATTCTTTCTTACCCTTCACCGCAAAGCCTTCAGGTTACTTCATGCAGATCTCCTCTTCCAGATCCCCATGAAGAAATGTTGTCTTCACATCCATCTGTTCTACCTCAAAATCAAAAGTAGTAGCAACAGATAAAAGTAATATAATAGAAGCTACCTTAGCAACAGGAGAAAAAATATCACCAAAATCAATTCCCAACACCTGTGAATAACATTTTGCTACCAACCGAGCTTTTTATTTCTCCACCTTCCTTCTACATTTGTCTTCTTCTTGAACACCCATTTGCTTTCAATGGGTTTCCTTCTAGCCGGCAACTCCACCAGATCCCAAGCCTCATTTTTGTGCAAAGATGCCATTTCATCAACCATGGCCTCTTTCCAGAGTTTTCCATTCTCTGAATCTACTGCTTCCTTCACAATTCTGGGATCATCATCAGTAATAGATAAAGCAAAATTTGAACAAAAAGCAAATGGACTATACCTTTCACATTGCCTTCTTTCTCGAATTGATCTTCTCACAACCAGATTTTGTGGCTCTTCATCTTTTGATTCCTCTTCTGCTGTATAGCCTGGTTCTTCCTCCTTTAGATCAAACTCTATCTTCTCAAGTTCCTTTGATGGGAATTCATCTTTAATAACATCTTTCACCTCTCTGAGCACCACATCTCGGTTTTACACAACCTTCCTTGTTACTGGGTTCCAAAGCTTATAACACTTTAAACCATCCTTATACCCAATAAAGATGCACTTTTCAGATTTATTATCAAACTTTTTTATTTTCTCCTTTGGAACATATACATATGCATCACATCCAAATAGCCTTAGATGTGAAATAGAGCATTTCTTACCATTCCATACCTCTTGTGGAGTCTTATCCTCCAATGCTGATGAAGGTGATTTGTTGACCAGGTAACATGATGTCTCCACCACCTCTGCCCAAAAATCCTGTCCTAACCCGGCACCATTGGGCATGCTTCTTGCCCTTTCCATCAACATCTTGTTCATTCTTTTTACAACTCCATTTTCCTCAGGTGTGTATGGAGTAGTATTCTGTCATGCTATACCACACTTCTTACATAATTCTTCAAATTCCTTGCTAGAAAACTCTCCATCGTTATCTGTCCTCAGCACCTTTATCTTCTTCTCTGTCTGGTTTTCCACCAGAGCCTTAAATTCTTTAAACCAGTCAAAGACTTCAAATTTCTTCTTAAGGAAATATATCCATGTATTCCTTGAGAAGTAATCTATAAATGATACATAGTACACATACTTACCCAGTGATGGAACCTTCACAAGTCCAAACACATCACTGTGCACAAGCTCTAATATTTGTTTCGCCCTCTTACCATCAGAGCGGAAACTCACCCGATTTTGCTTCCCATATAAACAATTTTCACAGAAATCAAATTCCAAAGAGCTATTACTCATACCTTCTACCATGCCTTTACCATGAAGTATTCGAAGGCCCTTCTCTCCAATAGTTCCGAGACTTTGATGCCACAACATGGTCTTCTCTCCAGAGACCACAAGATTTTTTGCTCCACTTTCAGGAACCACAGAATTGTTGCACCCATCAACAACAATGCTACCTTGCAGCTTGTACAAAGTTCCAATCCGAACTCCCCACATCAATACCAGTGCTCCCCGAACCATCTTGCAAGTATCCTTCTTGAACACTATTTTTACACCTGCATCATCCAACTTGCATACAGAAATAAGATTTTTGGTCAATGTAGGAATATGAAAAACACCTGGTAGTGTTCCAACCCTTCCACCTTGAAACTTCAACTTTACTTTTCCATGACCAACAATTCTAGCCTTCCTATCATCCCCTAAGAAGAGATAACCACCATCGTATTTCTCATACTTGCAGAACCACTCTCTATGGGGAGTGAAGTGAAAGGATGCACCTGAGTCAATCAACCATGCCTCATGATCTACATGTGTATTTGATGAAGCCAAGTATACATCCCCACCTTCATCTAAAGTGGTTTTTGCCTCTGTAGAAGGAGCATCATCAGATCCCTTTCCTTTGTCATGAGCTTTATATTTACAATCCCTTCTATAGTGCCCTTCCTTTCTGCATTTCCAGCACACCTCCTTTACAGGCTTTCCTGGAGATTTAGATCTCCTTCTAGATTTAGATTTCCCACTCGATGACTTATTTTTGTTTATGTTCTAAGACCATCCTCATACAGACAAGGCATCACCATTTTGTATCTCCATATCTTTTCATCTCATCTCCTCCATCAACAAAGATGAGACTATTTCATCAAACTGCAAGGCAGTTGCATTGCTACCTATTGCAATAACCAGACTATCCCACGAATCTAGTAGAGAACACAACAAACTAATGCACTTATCTTCATCTGAAATTTTAATATCAACAAACGATAAATGACTTACCACGGTATTAAATGCATTCAAATTCTCTGTCACCAAGTCTCCAAATTTTATCCTTAGGTTATACAACATTTTTCGTAGGAATAGTTTATTCACTAAAGACTTAGATTGGTACAAAGTCCTTAACTTGTCCCACAAAGCCTTTGTCATAGCTTCCCCTAATACATTCATCAATATTGAATCTGACACACAATCGTATTGTGTTCTTTTCCTTCCGATCCAACTTCTTCCATTCTTCATCGGACACTCTCGTTGGTTTAGTACCCAGATCTACCATGATCCACTGATCTTTGTCCACCAATAGATCCTCCATCCTGAGTTTCCACAACTTAAAACTTTGTCCATTAAATTTCTCGATCTCTATCTTTCGAATACTCGTCATCTTCTTTCACCACCAGAATTGATCGTGTAGATCTCCCACTGAATAGGGTCTACTACAAGCCTAAGCAAAACCCCTCAGCAACAAAGGCATCCCCTTGAAGAAAAAATAGCTTTAATACGAAATGTAGGTTTTAACCTCGTACAAAAATTACCTGCATACAAATTCTAAGAAAAAAAATAAATAATGTGAGAGCATAAAACATAAAACACATATACACAGAGATTTTCCCCTGGATCCAAAAACCAGGACTACCAGCTTGATTTTTCATTATGTCCCTTTCAATTTTACAATACATATTTAAACATGCCGAAGCATCCAATACCATGGACCAAAAACCATAGGTAGGTCCGCCCAACCTAATATAGGGTCCAAAAAAAATTTCCCCAAGGCACTGCCTCGGACACCATAGAGGGGGGCTACCCGCCCCCCTCAAACCCCCTGGATAAGGGGGGCTACCAGCCCCCCTTTGACCCCCCCGCTATGCAATCGTCACAACAAAGGGGGGGGCTCCGGCCCCCCTCTAACCCCCCGGTTAATTAGGCGAGGTAGTCATGGAAAGAATATGACACAACCTAACACTTTTCATGTCACTTGTATGGCCAAGAGAGCATGAAGACCTTCTCGCAGAGTTAGATGATCACGTTGGACCAACTGGCCAATGAATGAAAAGCATGCAATTAGTCCAACATGTTGGCTCACAGGCTGAAGGAACATGTAACATGATCTCAATGGTCACCCAAAGGTCAACAAGCATAAATCTACATGTCCGCTTACATATTGGATGCAATATGTGCCCATCAAAAATTCCCGGGCTTGAAGTGGGCATGGACATCAGTGGAAACCTTTGTGAATACTTATTGTAAAATGTTGTCCAAATGCAACATAAGAAGAGTCATCACAAATTTGTTTGATCATTTTGTCACCGAGGTGTACAAGATGATATTTGAGCAGGATCCACCTTACATGTCGAAGGTAGCAATGGAGGCACTGATCGACATAGCGGATTGTTATGCCTCACCGTCCAACATCTTCATATGGATGTACAGTGTGGAGAATCCTCTGCATGTTTTGCCGAAGTTTTCCATGTACAAGCTTGTCATGCAAGAAGTATCATACCACATCTCGGTAGAAGTGTCATCTAGGCTACACCGAAAGAAGAAGGCACCTTGATCCACTCTTCCATTGTGGATCAGGTTGTACGAGATATAGAACCTCAAGCATGCGGATGTCGAAATAGAGGAGATCAATAAATATCCTTTCGACATCCGAAGCTTCAGTCCATATGACCCACACTATTTTGTGAAAGGTCACCGCGCGAGAGTACAGTCTCAATTGATCCACGGGGAATGTCATTAGGCAGAGGAAGACCCATGGAGATATTGTTACAACTTCTCTAAGCCCAATGAACTGGTCAGCATTTCTGTGGAATGGCTAGCAAAGCATCATGAAGCAGCATCCAATAGAGCACCAGCAACAACAACAACAAAGGTAAACATACCGGCATGCGAAAAAGGCAAGAGAAATATGGTCGACAGTGCAGAGGCAGAACAAAGATGCAAGTTCTGAGCCAGTTTTGCAGAAAGAAGCTGTGGAAATAGAGGCAAAGAGGGAACAACATGACAGGAGGACCGCGCAAAAGCAAAGAGAAAAATAGAGGATGGAGGAAACAATGAATGAGTTGCATGACTTGAAGGAGCAACTCTGGAAGGAACAAGAGTTGCACAGACTGGAGAAGGAAGCATAGCAAGGACAAGTACAGTAAGGGGTGCAACATGTACAGAAAGATGAAACTGTGCCCGCACAAGTAGTAGTCTCATCCGAACAACGGGCACAAAGTAGGCAGGGTGAGCAGTTGTAGGAGGAGGAATTTGCTCAAGAGATTGAACAAGAACTTGAACAAATGAATACAGATATGGAGCAGCAAGAGTTAGAGCAAGACATCGACCTCATGCCTTACCATCAAGAGGTCAACCCACTAGCTTCACTAGATCTGGAAGAAGAGAAAGTCCCAAGAAACCAAGGAGATATTGAGATCCTTGGAGACAATCCAAAAGGAGAGATGCACAACATATCATTCGACGAGTCATAACATAGGGGTATGCAACCACGCAGAGTGTCTACTCTGGATGGAAACACATCACTTGCATAGTTTGAGGAATGAGTGATCATGTCTGATATGCACAAGCATCCAGTAGCATTGGCCGATGCTACTAGAGCATATGCTGAAGCCACTAGCTCAAGTGTTCTTTTCTTGATAGCCGAGAACAAGCAAATGGCTAAGGAATTACATTAGGCCAAGCAAGGAGGATAAACCAGTTACAAAATCTTCCCTAGCAAAGTTGAATAAGGCGATACTAGATGAAGTATCATCCCTTGAGATATTCATGCGGGCATTGTATTCCAAGTTTGGTACCATGCATAAGGCAGTTGTCAATCTCAACGGTTGGCAGCAGCAATGTGCTAGGAGAGCATGTATCTTGTCAAATGTGCATACTGTTGTTGACTACATGCAAACATGGACAATGAGATACAAGGGAGCCCCGTTAAACTTGCCCAAGATGATGAAGCCCAGAGTGTTCGAGCTGAAGGCACACATCCAAAGTTAGATCTAGAACTATGAAGATCTCTCACAGCTCATCACTAGTCTGCAGGCTTCCCATACACAGGTATTTAGGAGTATGGATGTAATTGTGTGCGCAAACATGTGATCCCATCTATTGGGACACTCATTGAGGCAAAGAAAAAGGCACAAGTCTGACTGGAGCTTGATTCGTACTTTGATGAGTTGATGCACATAGCCACTAATGCAGACTTGGCGATCAGTACAGACACCATGCATCAATATGTTGTTGGTCCGGTCACACTCAAGACAATGATGTGCATGTTATTAGATGAGTTGGACAGAGGAGCAAGAGATGTGTACCTAGATGCAATGGAGGCAAGAGTTCGTTTCCAGAGAGATGTCACCATAGAGTACACAAACAACATCGCAGACTACCAAGCTTGGCACCAGTTCACCATCGTCGACCATCGTGAGGATGTCGAAGAGTTGGTCTTCCCATAGTTTTTTGAGTCATAGTGATGTCTTGCATGGATTGCTCAAGCCTATTTTGTCTCACATGGGTACATGTGCATATTGTATGTAACATCTTGTCAAGTGGAAGTTCAAGTGTCGATAGTTGGATGTAGTAGTCATAGAGTAGCTAAAGAGTCATGAGGATAGATGAATAGTCACAAAGGGGAATGTCAAGCCCCCCGCCACCTATGCTATATATAGTCCCTCATAACTTATTGTAAAGGATTTTGGTCAGCCAAGCCTCCGATAGGAGTATCTTAGAGAAAGCTTGGAGAGTATTGTAACGAGCCTTAGCTTCTCCACTATGAAGAGCTAGTTTATCTCTTTGGAGGAGTAGGCAAAGGTGACTATAATGTTCCTCTGTCAGAACTAGTGGTTGGTCATGGTTGTATTGTATGACTGGAACTCCACTTCTTAATATAACAGAGCCAACACATTTCATGCATATGTCGTATTGTTTTCAGCTATCTTATTTACTCCAAATGATATATGTATCTATTTCCTTATGCATGTGTGTATAGACTCTTTATGTATATGTATGTATGAATCTTACTGAAATGTGTTGTTGGTTTAACGACCACTTTGTTTTGATAGCTTACTTTCCTTGCAGTTTGTGATCCATCTTTGCTCATGTGTTCCCTTCTTAACTTCGTGCCTTCACATGTTTCCAAGGGGCACACTCACCTCACCCTCCATGTGTTAGAATTGTTCATGCACCTTCCTTGACTTGTTGCATATGTCACACCCTTTCTACCAACAAGGACATCTTACTTGCCTCTATGCACAACAACGGTCATGGCAATACCGTACCCACTACTTGGAATCCTAAACCAAATGGTCTGAGGTCTAGTTGGGACTTCTTACCAGGGAGATCCCCTGACATGTTGGCAGGTCTAGCATCATCAACAAGGTTATACTGTGTACATGTTGTACATGTGGTATTATGTGCATGTCGTATATGTTGTGTTGTGTACATGTAAATGTATGTGCATTGTGTAGTTGTGGTATCATCATCTATGTACTCGTTGTGTTGTGCTATGTGTAGTACATTTATTGTGTTGTGTTGTACACCAGATGAAGGTACATGTATTCTGTGGTGTTCTACATTGTGTATACATGTATTGTGTTGTGTTCTGTTGTACACCATGTGTAGGTACATGTATTGTGTGGTGTTGTACATTGGGTATACATGTATTGTGTTGTGTTGTACAGAAGGTGTAGGTAGATGTATTGTGCGGCATTGTACATCAAGTATAGATGTATATATTATGTTGTACATCGGATGTAGGTGTATGTATTATGTGGTGGTGTACACTGGATGTAGGTGTATGTATTTTGTTGTTTCATATAATAGGTGTAGGTGTATGTGTTGTATGTTAGGTGTAGGTGTATGTGTCGTATGTCAGGTGTAGGTGCATGTTTTGCATTGTGTGGTATGTTGTGTGTGGTTGTATGTATGGGATGCACACTATGTGTATGTGCACATGGTTGAGGAGAAGGCATAGGGTGTTTTCACGTGTGGCAATAGATTCAGAGTACGTATAGAATAAGGACAAAGGTAGAAGCTAAGAATTGATTAAAGGATAAGTATCAGTATTTTACTTCAATTTATTATGCATGTGATTTATTATTTTGGTCTATGATGATTACATGTGATGTATGATACTGCCTTATGATGGTTACATGTGATTTATGATTTTGATCTATGATGGTTGTGCTTTGAGCTAACGTGATTTGATATGTTTATACATGATGATTTTATAAAAGATATTAGTTGACTTGTTGTGACATGAAGTAAATAGGATTGCAAGTGTACCTTATTGACAAGTTACCAATGAGGTATGATGTGAATATTTTTCAATTTATTTTAAAACTAATGGAAGTTATGTGCTTGGTACAGGAAGCATGGAAATGCCTGGGTGGACGATTGAAACCAACTACAAGAATTAGCAACATCAGTGAAAAAAATTGAAATAGGCAGCTATATGCTGGTAAATATTCAGGAGTAGGGCCATTGTGGGACACTGGTAACCAATAGTGTCCATCGATTTCTAGGAGAATGCTAGACTACTATGATGGTTTTAAGAATGGTATATGCCTTCATTTTTTTATCTTTCGATGTGAAGAAGCCTTGTCAAGGGATGGACTACTCGGGATGGGGGTGCCAGTGGAACTTGGAAGGTGAGTGACTGCACAAAAGGGAGTGACATGATTGCCTGAGGGACTGTGTAGCAGAGAAGAGAAGATTGGGGATGTTTTTTTTTGTCATTAGCATTTCCAAATGGAATCAGATGCACATTGGGAGTACGCCCTAGAAAAATGAGTCGGTAACTATTCAATATGGGTACAAGTGGCACAAGATCATAGTGCTAGACATTGGATGTAGCTTTGACTTTGACAGTCGATTTTGGACTTCCTGGGAAGGAGGTGAATCCTTGTATTACTTTGAGGGTGGAGGTGTGAGCCTCTGGATTCCCTTGTTGCAGATGGGGGCACTGTATCCTTTTTATTTGTTGGTTGAGCAAATGTGTATATGTGTATATTATTGTAAATATTGTATCGTGCTATATTTATAAAGCTCCATATATAGTATGGTTATTTGTTGGTTGAAGAAAATGTGTATAAGTATATGTGGATTCTAAATACCATAATGAGTTGTGTTATAAAGCTCCAGTAAATGGTATGTGTGTCATGTTTTCAACAGGATGTCATTGTAAATACTGCAATGAGTTGTGTGATAAAGCTCCATGGCCAATATGTTTTTTTTTTCAACAGTCTTATTGGTTATAGGTGTCATTGAACACCAAGGATGGTGTTCCCCAAGGGGGAGGGTTTTGTAACAACTCTGGTTAAAAATTCATGTAAAAATATATATATATATATATGATGATGGTCATGGGACACGAATTCCAAGTTGAATGTGTTACACAGTATTTTGTCACACCTCTTATTCACTTCTTGTTCCATATCCCAAAGTGAAAAAATGTTGACCACTATGAAGTGTATTCATCTTGAAACACATACTTAAACATCCCCGAATAATGGAAGAAAAACTGCCCCGAGTCAATTCTAGAGAAGGTTGACTGAAACCCTAAATTTCAGGACCAACGCTCTTTGCTCCATTTCTTTCTCATGTTGATGGCAGGCTACAATTCTTTTACCTAGTGCTACCAGCATGGATTTTGATATGAAAATCTGTGTTGAACCTCTTCTTGAAGGTTTTCTCAAAATGGAGGAGATGCTTAGTATGTTGGAGCTTCGAGAAACAACGAGTTGGATGTTGTTGGGTAGAGATATGGTCAAGCTCTCTCATTTGGAGCTCTTGACCCTACCTTTAAGGGTCTTCCCCTTGAGATGTGGACCTTCCTCCCTCTTTTGTGGATCCCTAACAAGGAAAATTTTAAGGATGGAAAATTTTCTTGAAGTTTAAAAACATTGGCGAATCTCACTAATCCCTAATATTCAAACCATAAAATGTTTATTGATATATTTGTAAAATTATTAAAATTTATTATGATTTTATATATAGTCTCTATATAATATTGGCGATTTTTAAGGTAAAATAATTTTAGATTCTAAAATTTGGGCGAATTGTCTTTTATAAAAACTAGAAATTGGCGAATCTTTTTTTGGAAAAATAATGGAAAATTAGCCCATTGGGCGAACATTAGCCCCTAAAAGTTTCCATGATCCCTAACTCCCTCTCCCTTCCTATAAATCAAATCTCCTCCATCCCCAAATGATTTTTCATGATTGCTTGCATTCTTATTCTGATATTATGCCTAAACAATGTAGCCCATCTAACTTAAAGAAGGAGTGCTTGAAGATTATTGGCTTGGACATCCACCTAAAGGAGGTCTCCAACATCAAGGAAATGGTTGTATGCTTCCCTTTTGGAGATTTATTTCTATTCTCTCTCTCTCTCATAATCTTGGATACTTAGAGTTATCTTGGAGCACCCTTGGAGGAGTGTGGCATACTTAGAGTTTTGGAGAAAGAAGGAAAAGAAATAACATAAAAGTGCAAGAGTACATTGGGATCAGCAACTACAACAGGTTTTTCTTGTAGGTACCGAGTTGCATGTATGTTTTCCTCACTCGTTTTGGCATTCATGGCATATTCATGTGGATTATTGGTCATGATTTGTCACTGGCATGGAGGATTGCCTAGATTGATAGTGGATTTATCTAGCCTTTCCATTTCCTAGATAAATTTGAGCAAAAAATGCATCCTAAAGATGCATCCACATATATAATATATATATATAATATATATTAATATATTATATATAATATATAATATAATATATATAATATATATAATAAATACATATATTATATCTATATCTATTATAATTATATTATATATATATAATATATAATATATTATAATATAATATATAATAATAATATATATATATTATTATATAATAGATATAATATATAATATATAATATATATGGCAAAAAAGCATCCTAAAGATGCTCCTAAAAACCTTTAGGAATGCATTTTGCTCAATTTTTTTTTTTTAGGATGCATCAGATATTGGGGGTTTATTTCCTTGTTTTTCTTTTGGTTAGTTTTCATGTTTCCTTATCTCGGGTTGAGTTACTATTTCTTGGAGCCCTGGCTGGACAAATGCTCTAAAATCCCTATAACAGCTTAGGTTGAGTTACTAGTCTTGGAAGTCTTGGTTGGAAAAAATCTGTGGAAGCCCTTGGTGGGTTGAGTTACTAGTCCTAGAAGCCCTGGTTAGAAAAATACTCTGGAATTCCAACGGTAGTTGTGGGTTGAGTTACTAGTCGAAGCCTTGGTTGGAACAAATGCTCTGGAGCCCTGGAAGGCTTGGTAGAGACCAATCTAATCATGGTTTTGTGATGTTCGACCGTGAGGTGGAATCACTATTTGATGGATTGAGGTTTTTTCTCTCTAGAAGCCCTAGATGGGTTTGATTGATGTGTTTTATGAAATCTCACATTCATGCTTGGAATATGGCATGGGGGTGACTAGATGAAGAGAGATTTGGCTCAGCCATGTCTACAGTTGGGTGGAACGTGGTAGTCCCATATTGGCTTGGATTTTGCATCATTAATATGATGTTTTTTCTCCTTTTTATCTCATGAGTATTATACTGGTTTATATGTGAATTATAGGGTTGTTGTTTCCTTAGTAATTTTGTTTTTATTATGTTGGTTATGAATATGTATTATGATAGTGGCTATGTATGGCTCCCATTATGTTTTTACTTGTATATGAATGAACAATGTATCTATGGTGTAATGGATGATAATGAAGCTACTGTGACAAGGAAAAAATGCTTCATAGTGAATCTCAGATAAGTATGAGACCCTTATACTTATATCTATTGTTTACACTTGTAGATTGCATTGATGTCAAGTCTTTGAAAGAATTTCAGACCTGGTTGGGGATGGTTAGGCCTATTCCTGGATTTATTTTTTGGTTTATTATTCTTGTCATCATGTGTTTAATGGATTCCAAAAAATACAGTAAGTTATGGGCAGTGGCCAGAATTCTAGGCTTGAAAAGTGCCTTAAATTCCCTAGACTCTAGCATAGGTTTGCCAGAAATAGTCCCTGGAAATAGGGATGCAGGCTTGTGGGAGCATCCAGATCCCTCTGGATGTTGGCATGCCCATAGCATGGGAGTGTCCAAAGGTTAATAAGTCTAAAACCTCAGTAGGACTCAGGGGCTGGTTGGCAGAAAGGTTGGGATGGTTCTTAGAAGTCCTATTGTTGATGTTGAAGGTCTATAGGGTGTGCTTCCATCGATTCCACTTCCTTAATGTGACTTAGGAGGTAGAATCATATCATAGTAGCTTCTTGTCACATTTTTACCCTGATTGGCCAGTTACTTGGGTAGATTTGGGAGGAGGGATGATATGGTTGACTTTTACTCATTTATCTAGATCCTTGTGACAGGTTTGAATGTCTCTAGAAATTGTGAGAGAGTGGTGCAGGGTAAAAACCCCCTATTACCCATAGTATGCATAAACATGACTATCCCAGGTATTTAACTCTACAATGGAGTCAAATCTTCAACCATAAATGGTTAAGGCCCTTTTATCTATAGTTCCTCTAAATCGGAACTCAATCACCCTGCCAAACCTCCTATCGGGACTTATATCAATTCTCATTGCCTTTGCATGAGACCTTATTAAAGCCTTTTAATTACTCCTTCTTATCGGGACTGTTAAACCCTTCGTAACCTTCAAACCACACTTTAACCTCTCATATATACAATTTCCCTTTAATACATTGTTTACATACGTTTAACGTATAAAACCTTCTATCGGACTATTTTCACTTTATAAACCATTACAAAGGAAAATCCCACAAAACAAGCCTTCCCGCCTTTTGCACAACCTCTACACATACCTCGAGGCTAACTCCATCGCAATCGGCCATCGCTCCATTCGTGGGTCATATAAACATACCCCATCAACCCTCCAACTCCGATCTCCATAACTATCGGAATTGTTAACACTATGTTTCAATTAAATGTCTCGGCCTCACTTTTTATGAAATACAAAGGAAAATCCAGTAACCCCGCTCCGAACCATATAAGGTCAAACTTCAAATATTTATAAGTCATTTTAACAATGGTTATTGGGTCCGCTCCTTCCAAGTCTTCCACTGAGCAACTCTGATCTACCCGATCACCGATCTCTAATTAGTGATCACGTTGATCTTCAATCGCCGGTCGGCACTTATCGGTGTTGGTGTATCAACATTCCTCTAGCTAGACTTCCACTTGAAAACCGATCCAATATCTCTTATGGACTTGATATGGGTATAAATCCTCACCTATAAATGCTTCAAATCCGGAACTTGATTCTGACTAAGTTTTGCACTCATTTTCAGTGTAAACTGGGTTTTGGCTTGTGAGACTTAACCTTTACAAATAATTCTGCCGATGTGATGTTTCACCTTCCTCCTCATGACATCATCTAAACCATTGATCCATGTGATCAAACAGCTCCTGTGTGTTCCTCTACACTTCTTTGTTCTTCCTTTTTCACTTCGTTTTTACACTAGTCTCCAGTTCTTCTATGGTTTGCTCCTCTTCAAAGGTTTTTCCTTCTTGCTATTTTTGCTTCCTTTGAGCTGGGCTCCTTAGCGAATTCTTGCTTTGCAACTCCTCTCCAAAGCTAACTTTGTATCTTCACTTGGATTCAATGATCCCTTTATGATTCCTCTGAATCATTTTACTCCTCTGCTTGTTCTGCTTAACTCTATCTCTAACCCCCTATTACAGAACCTACGAGTTCACATAAAATCCAACACATGAAACACGCATTCCACTCAGAATTGATATGATTACATTAATAATATAAAAAATGGTTACAGAATGAGGTCTCTGTGCCTCACACATTGGCCTGTTCTTCAATATTGTGGCCTCTTCCTTTAACTCTACTCGTAGGCTTACATATATGCCAGGATTGGTTCTGTTGAACTAATTCTGGGGTAAATCCTAAATTGACTCCTAAATCCTCTATACTGACTCCTAAATCTTCTGTCCACTTCTACTTCCATTAATTCCTAAATTATCTCTCTCATCCCTTGAATCATGGATTGTTTTAAGACTTTTGATTGACTTTGGACTCTTGTCATTTATTCCCACTCATGTTCTCATTTATTTGAGAGAACTTACAACTTTCTCCATTATCTAATTAGATCACACTTAAAGGCCTATATATTGCATTAACTTGAGACTTAGGAAAACTATTTCCTAAAATACATGACCTCCTATGTCCACTATTTACAATGATTTTCCCTTGGGTGAATGCTCCTACATCAGAATCCCAAAGTAGAAAGTATTCATGATCACCTGATCATGTGTCTTCTGGTATTTGTCTTCCTGAATCCCACACTTTGTTTTGTAACTATCCACATGTCTTGTTCCCTTGTTGTTGTTGTACTTATACTCTCTTTTGATCCATTTTCTTCTTTTTGTCAATCAAATTCAAGTTCTGATTGATCTTTCTTCCTGCTACTACCATTTTCCTCCATTTGAACTTCTTCATCATCAACTGCCACATTTCTTCAATATATGTTTCCAATGTATCCTTGGAGTGGTCCAAACTCTGTCTCTTACTTGTGTCTCATTCTCTTTGTTTCAGGTTACTGTTGTTGCCCTTTAATTCTTTAAACTACTGCTGGTTACTTCCTCTTTGTAGCTACTAGTTTATTTTTCTTACTCCAACTTTTGCCTTGGTTGCTTTGCTGACTTCCACTTTTTTTCCTCCAACTTTTGGTTTTTTTAATGCCTCCCTATCATCCTTACCCTCTTTCATGATTGAAGCATGACTGTTCAACACTTTCTCCAGCAAATTACATTCTTTTTTCCATGGATTAAATTCTTCCATAGACTCTTATTTTTCCACCTTTATTTGGCTGCTCACTCGTGCCAAATCTCCTCCAGCACCTGCAACAAAACTTGCACACTCAAAACAATTGTTATTAAAAACACAAGGCTATTGTGCCTTATTTTCCTTTTGCAACAACTCGGTTTTCTGCTCTATTTCTTTCTCCTCTATCAACACATCAATATGCTAATTTGGACTTTCCAAAGAATTCCTGAGACTGTCCAATTAGTCCTTCTTCCACATCATTTTCTTTAATGATATATTCCTACTCTTGTTCACTGTAGTGAACTCCTTCTCTTGCAGTGTCAATCTGCTAAACTTTCACATCCATATCCTTTCTCTTGTGACTATCATTCATGACAATTCTTTTGTTTTCCTTATTCAGCAATCTATCTTGAACATCCATTCTATGTCTTTCGAACTCCCTTCTTTGAAAATCTAATTTCCTATATAACTCAATAACTTCAATTAGAGTAGATTTTGGAAATCTCACACAGTTCTCCATACCTTCCCTTGTTATGGATAGATCATCAGATATCCCTTCTCCCTTTGCTAAGTCTTTTGCATAGACATCTTCTTTCTTAACATCTTTCAGTAGATGTCCTTCTTCTTCAGTACATTTTCTTCACTAAGCTCTCCTCACTCAATCTTTTGGTAAGCATGGTCCTCTTTCTGGAACCTCCTCTTGAGTAACACCTTTGCTCCTTCTAGGCTTCTACAATTTCTCACTTTCTTGAGAACACTTCAGTTGTCCTCTTTGTCCAATCTCTTGTTGGATTCTTCAAGTTCACTACCACTTATCTTTTAGAGTACTTCCTTACTCTGTCTTCAAGAACACATCTGGTTCTCCTCTCATAGCTTCTTTTGCTGTCACCTGTGCACACATTCTCAATTTAAAACAGAACATAACATATTACCTCTCCTTCAAAATCTCAGCATGATCTTGTTTCACCTATTCTTCTGCACTTTGAATGGATTGCCCTTTGTTTTGTCTCCAAGTCCTCTTTCCTTTAGAAATTGCATTAAGCAATCTTGCTTTCTCTTTGCTTCAATGAATCCTTGGTTCCTATTTACTCCAAGCCTCTGCTAGAACTACTACAATCTTCCAGAACTTCAAAGTTCTCCTTAGAGTCTTCTGTTGTAATCTATGCACATTACCTTTTTTAGTGTGCAACCTCCTTTTCATAGAAATCTTTCGCCACTCTGATTTCAAACCTGCTCTAATTTCAATTATGTTTTAACTCCAATTCTACTCTGATACAAACCTTCTCTGATACCACTAATGGTGCAGGGTAAAAACCCCCTATTACCCACGGTATGCATAAAATGCATAAACATGATTGTCCCAGGTATTTAATTCTACAATGGAGTCAAATATTCAACCATAAATGGTAAGGCCCTTTTAGCCATAGTTCCTTTAAATCGGAACTCAATCACCCTGCTAAACCTCCTGTTGGGACTTATATCAATTCTCACAGCCTTCGTATGAGACCTTATTAAAGCCTTTTCATTCATCCTTCTTATTGGGATTGTTAAACCCTTCGCAACCTTCAAACCACACTTTAACCTCTCATATATACACTTTCCCTTTAATACATTATTTACATACATTTAACGTATAAAACCTGGAGTCGGAACGATTAATATTTACGATGCTCTACAACTTAAACTAGGGTTAGGGTTTTGATGTTGGCCACCATGGTGGGATGCACAAGGGGGAGTGCTACTCCCTCCTATGGTCAAGTAGTTACGAAAAGAAGTAAGGATGTGGGAAAGCGGCGTTTCAAGAAGCCTCTGGAGAAGGCAATAGGAGAAAGTGACACAGACATGTTGGGAGGAAATAAACCTTAGGAATAGGAAGAGGAGCAGTAGGAAGCTAGGAAGGAAAAGGAGAAAGGGGATAGCAGTCAAAAACCTACTTCTATAAGAACATCTGGGGTTTGCAAACCTAAGTTAGACACCATCCCTTGGGTCATCTTGAGAGATCCTATGCTACAAGCACATAGGGATCATATGAGGGAACATGCGATTATCTACAAATTCATGGGAATATGGGAAACTGAGAGGGCACTACATGTCTAGATAAGGAGCCATTGGAAGCCAAAAGGGGAAACTACCCTTCATCTGGGATCCAAGGGCTTTTTTACAGTAGTATTCACAAGCCTAGAGGATAAAGACAGAGTATTTGAAGGAGGGCCATATTTCTATGCTGCTGCAGGTCTCTACATGTGGCCTTGGATAATGAAGTTTGTTCCTAAACATGAGATAGTTTCGTCAGTTCCAGTACAGATCAGACTATACTCCCTTCCTCTGGACTATTGGTTACTAGAATCACTGAAAACAATAGGCAACAAACTGGGGCATTTTCTAATGATTTCAGATGCAACTCTGAAAGGAAAATACACTTCCTTTGCCCGAATCTGTGTGGAAATGGACTTATCTGGAGCACTCCCAGACGCGATAATTTTAGAAGTATTTGATGAAGAATGGGTACAGGCAGCGAACTATGAGCACATCCCATTTAGGTGCCGCAAATTCCATGAGCATGGGCATCTATATAGAGATTGTCCAACAAACAACATCGATAGAAATGTGAAAACCACTGTGGATAAAAATCCTAAGCATTTCACCAAGGTTGGGGGCAAAGGGAAAGGCGGAAAGAGGCTGCAAAAGAGTATCAATGAGGAAAAACAATCGAGCCACAATAGCTTTAAGATCCTAGAAGAAGAAGATGGAAAAAAATAAATGAACTAGGAAATGGAGAACACTATCACTGAGAAGGAAAGCGATGAAAGCATGGAAGAAATCATAGAAACCATGATGGAGATAAATAAGGACCATGAGATGACTCCAAGTGAATTGGGAACAGAGGATCATGAACTACAGGAGATTCTAGAGATGGAAAATAAAGATCTAGAAAAATTTCTGGAACAAGGAATAACCAAAGGAGTGGACTCCCTACCAAAAGAGGAATAGGATAGGGTTCAAAAACTATTCCTACTGAGATCAAAATTGAAAGGAAATGGAATCAAAAGAAATCATGAAATCCAAGAATACAGAGGGGTCAAAATGATGGAGGAGACACAGGCACTATCTCCGAAGAACCCAAGCAGGAAAAGAGGAAGAAAAAGACAAAAGGAGTTGTTGAAAAGATGTGGAAAACTATTAATTAACTTAGGTAAGATGAAAGAGATTACCAGCTAATCCTTTACTAATATTTCTTAATGAAGCTCGCAATCTGGAATATTAGAGGCTTAGGAAGTAGAAGGAAACAAAGAAATCTCATTAATAGAATAAAAGAAGAAAAACCAGATATGGTTTTTATTCAGGAGACAAAATGCTCGATGGATAAGATTAGAGAAATACATAAGAAATGGATAATTAAGTATGAATATATAGATGTTAAAGCAAAAAACTCAATGGGGGGGATTCTCACGCTGTGGGATCCACAAAAATTTGGAATACTAGATGCTGAGGCATCTAGAAATTATCTTTCTTTGGTATGTCAACCTTTAGGGGATAAGGAGACATACATGATCTCTAATGTATATGGCCCTCAAAAGCAAGAAGATAAATTCAAGCTTCTTACCTCCCTTGAGGAACTAAGAGCAAGATACCCTAATATGCCCTGGATCATTGCAGGAGACTTCAACATGATAAAATCTCTTACAGAGAAAAAAGGGGGCAATAGGCAGCTAAGTAGAGATTCCACGCTTTCCAGAACTTCATAATGAATATGGGGTTAGTGGACATGGAAAAAATAAATGGGACCTTCACTTGGAACAACAAGAGGGGAGTGGCTTCACAAGTCGCCTCCAAATTAGACAGATTTATTATCTCAGAGGAACTCTTTCTCTCAGGCATGGCCATGACAACTTATATTCTTCCCTTTGGAGGTTCAGATCATTGGCCTGTTCAACTAGAAGCCACTTTTATGGGCATACCAAAAAATAGACCTTTTAGGTTTGAGAACGCCTGGCTCTCTCATCCTGAATTCAACAGTAATATTGACAAAAGGTGGAAAGAGGATCTAAACACTCAAGGCACCAAAATGTTCATGCTCCAATAGAAAATCAAACATATCAAAGCCAAGCTTAAAAGATGGAACAAAAAGGAATTTGGAAATATCTTCAAAACCAAAAGAGAAGCTGAGCAGAAAATACATGAAATCAATAGGATCAACATCGTGAAGGAATTTATCGAGGAGCGAAAAAATCTAGTTGAAATTTTGCAGGAAGAATGGGAAGATCGGTGCTTAAAAGAGGATATTTTCTGGAGGCAATAGTCAAGGATATAATGGATAAAATAGGGACAAAGAAACACAAAGTTATTCCACAAATCCACCTTGGATCACAGGGCACACAATAGAATTACAAAGCTCAAAGACTCTCAAGGGAGAGAAATTTTCTCTCACAAAGACATGGAATCTCTCCTTGTACAACACTTCCGTAGTATTGTAGAGGATCCCTTGGAGGACAAATCCAAGTTCATCAACCATTTCACACAGTACATCCCTCAGCTGGTCACCAAAGAAGATAACCACAATCTTAACAGGCCAGTGTCAGAAGAGGAGGTCAGTGAGGTGATCAATGAAATGCAAAATGGAAAAGCTCCAGGCCTAGATGGTTTTAATGTAGACTTCTTCAAAGCATGTTGGAAAACAGTTAAACAAGACATCCTTGAGGTGGTGGAAGACTCAAGAAAATCCAAAAAGGTTCTAAAGGCATTCAATGCATCCTTCATAGCTTTGATCCCAAAAAAGGAAAACACCATGACTCTGGATGGCTTCAGACCCATAGCCCTATGTAATGTGGTGTATAAAATTATTTCCAAGGTGATAGCCAACAGACTCAAGCCACTCTTACCATCTCTCATCTCATAGGAGCAAACAGGATATGTGGAAGGAAGACAAATCCTCAATAATATTATCCAAGCTCATGAGGTAGTACACTCACTCAAAAGCAACAAACAAGCTGGTATGATCATTCAATTAGATCTAGTGAAAGCCTATGACAAGATTAGATAGTCTCATATAAGAGCAGTTCTAAAATCCTGTGGCTTCAACCAGAACTGGATAAGATGGGTGATGGCACTAGTTACCACAACTAGTTTTTCCATCCTGCTTAATGGCGCTCCTTCAAGACTCTTCACACCCTCTAAAGGCCTCAAACAAGGGGATCTGCTCTCACCCTTCCTCTTTTTTCTCATGATGGAAGGGCTCGGTAAAGCGATTATAATAGATAACGCTGAAGGAAGAATCCAGGGCATCAAAATCATCGTGGATGGAGCAACAGACACACATCAACAATTTGTGGATGACACAATGCTGTAGGGCTTACCCATAGTCAGGGAGGCTAGAATGATCAAACAATTTTTGAATGAATTTGGTAAGGCTACTGGCACAGAGGTGAGCCTCAACAAATCAAAAGTTTTTTCTTTAATGTTGACATTGCTATTGAAAGAAATATCACCATAATTCTTGGATTTCAAAGGGACCGGCTACCTTCCAAGTATTTGGGCATACCTCTCACAGATAAACCTCTCAGCAAGGAAGTGTGGGAGCCAACTATAAATAAAATGCAGGAAAAGATCAGAAAATGGACTTGCATATCTTTAAACTTGGCGGGGCGCCTTGTGCTCACACAGGATGTACTGCAGGCCATTCCCATTTACATGTTTTCTACTCTTCCTGCTTCTAAAGGAGTCATACAGCAAATCAGGAGCATAAAAAGGGACTTTCTATGGGGAAAAGGAGAAGTGAAAAAGAAATAGGCTTTAGTAGCCTAGGATAAAATCTGGAAACCTAAGAGCCACGGTGGCTTGGGGCTCCATGATCCTAAAACCATCAACAAGGTTTTGGGAGCTAAACTCTAGTGAGATGGATCAAGGAATCAACTAATCCCTGGGCTAAGCTTTGGAAACAAAAACATGCCAAGAATTGGCAGGAGAAATATCACATTAGAATTTCAGGGAACATTAAGGGCTCCCATATTTGGAACCTTTCCTAGGAAAACAAAAGCATTGTTTAGCAACATAGTTTCTAGGAAATTCGAGCTAGGAATCTAGCACGATTTTGGGAAGATAACTTGCAGCAAGAACCTAACTTGTATAAGGATGAATTAGTAGCTCTCAAGAATGACACAGACAACAAAGGTCTACTTATGGTGAAAGACTTCTAGAATCAGGAAAGGAACAATGAAAAATGGAGAACTTGGAAGGATCTAGGTCACAATGAAGAGATTCCTCAGAGCGCCCAGGTAGACTTTCTTACCCAGGAATTAGAGCATAGAAGGATTCTGGTATCCTCCTTGCCTAACCAACTAATATGGGGAAAGAAAACTGAAGGTAAATTTAATCTCAAAGAAGCAAAACAGGCAGTAACAGGTTTTAACTATCCCAATCCTGATCAAGTTTGGAAGAATATTTGGCAGAGCCATCCTTGGATGAAAATAAAATTATTTATTTGGCTAGTTCATCAAAGAAAAATCTTAACTTGGGAATATCTCTTGAAAAAAGGCTTGACTGGACCATCCAAATGCTACCTTTGCAACTCTCAAGAGGAGACAATGAATCACCTTCGTAACCTCTGCCCTTTCACCTCCACTGTGTGGGACTGGGTGGCAACAATATTTAAACATACTAGTAGAGATAGACTCAGCATCTCCAACACTTTGAGGAACTAGAGGAAAAACTTCTCGGGGAATGAAATTATTAATAGAGCCTGGACCCTGGTTCCAGGCTTTGTTATTTGGAATGTATGGAAAGAACACAATAGTCGGATATTCAAGAACAAAGCTAGCAAGCCCCAACACATAATTGACCAAATTTTAAGGCAACTTAAAGACACAGTCAGTAGCTTGTTAAAGACTCTGCCTAAGGACCCTCCTCTACCCCAGGATGCGAGTATTCTACTACAGTTGGGTCTTCAATCCATAAGCCCATAGGGCATTGTCAAGGGAGTAAGCCAAATAAATTCAGATATAAACATTTGGAAGCCTCCTCCTCATGGTTTCTTAAAGGTCAATATAGATGGAGCATCTAAGGGCAACCCAAGGTTAGCTGGTTTTGGAGGTGTTATAAGAGATGAATAGGGGAAAATAAAGAAAATCTTTCATGGCCACTTGGGGAAGGCCACTAATAACATGGAGGAACTCATGGCCCTAGAGCAATGCTTGGAAATATTGGTGAATTCATATTCACATAATATAATCATTGAGGCAGATTCGGAACTAATTATCAGAGCGGCCAAGAAAATTTGCAATGGTACAACACTAGATAAAGTGTCGAAACACTGGAGGCTCTCGCAAGTATTTCACCATATTCACTCCGACCTGCAAACCTTAAAGACTATAAGCTTTGTCCATGTGAAGAGAAAGGCTAACATGATAGCAGATCGTTTGGCGAATGAAGGAGTGATTAATAAGGAAATGGACACCTAGAACGTCTGGGAGCTATTACCCCCAAGCAAACTATTTGAGGACTGTCTCTGTCAGGCTGCCAAAGATATGGAGCAATGGGAAAGGTGGAGATAAAAGGAGGAAGACCAAGGATACAGCAGTGTGAGGAACAATTATGGAAGTGATGCAAGTTTGTCTGTTCATTGATTATTGTATGGATCAATCGCAACACAGTGATCAAATGAGAAGATTTTTCATCTCGACTATAAATGGTAATCATTGATTTTGCTGGGTGGAGGTTCAGTAAACATAGTGGGAGGGTGATGCACTGGATTGTGGACCCGCCTTTTCTCATGGTAGAAAATATAATTATTTTGAGTGTTAGACTTTTCACCTGTTTAAGGGGTTGGTTACATTTTTTGTAAAAGGTTTAAGCCATTTCCGCTTTAGTTAGGACCTGAGGACCTTTTTGGGTAAACACAAGGTTTACCTTGTAAAATATGTAATATTATTACTGTGGTTAATATAAAGATTCCTTCTTACTTGACCAAAAAAAAACGTATAAAACCTTCTATCGGGCTATTTTCACTTTATAAACCATTACAAAGGAAAATCCCACAAAACAAGCCTTCCTGCCTTTTGTATAGCCTCTACACAGACCTCGAAGCTACCTCCATTGTAATCGACCATCGCTCCATCCATGAGTCATATATACATACCCCATCAACCCTCTGATTCTAATCTCCATGACTATCAGAATCATTAACACTATGTTTCAATTAAATGAATCGACCTCACTTTTTATGAAATACAAAGGAAAATCCATTAACCCTACTCCGAACCATATAAGGTCAGACTTCAAATATTATAAGCCATGTTAACAATGATTGTTGGGTCTGATCCTTCCAAGTCTTCCACTGTGCAACTCTGATCTGCCCGATCGCCGATCTCCAATTAGCGATCATGTCTATCTCCGATCGTCAATCGGTGCTTATCGGTGTCAGTGTATCGGCATTCCTCTAGCTAGACTTCCACTTGAACACCAATCCAATATCTCTTATGGACCTGATATGGGTATAAATCCTTACCTATAAGTGCTTCAAACCGGAACTCAATTCCGACTAATTTTCGCACTCATTTTTAGTGTAAATCGGATTTTGGCTTGTGAGACTTAACCTTCATAAATATTTCTGCTGATGCAATGTTTCAACTTCCTCCTCATGACATCATATGAACCGTTGATCCATGTGATCAAACGACTCCTGCACATTCCTATGCACTTCTCTGTTCTTCCTTTTTCACTTCGTTTTTGTGCTAGTCTTAAGTGCTTCTGTGGTTTGCTCCTCTTCAAAGTTTTCGCCTTCTTCTTGTTTCCGCTTCCTCTGAGTTGGGCTCCTTAGCAAATTCTTGCTTCGCAAATCCTCTCCAAAGCTAACTTTGTCTCTTCACTTGGATTCAATGATCCCTTTATGATTCCTCTGAATCATTTTACTCCTTCCCGTGTTCTTCTTAACTCTGTCTCCAACCCCCTGTTACAGAACCTATGAGTTCACATAAAATCCAACACACAAAACACACATTCCACTCAGAATTGAGATGATTATATTAATAATATAAACAATGGTTATAGAATGAGGTCTCTGTGCCTCACACAAAGGCCTTTTCTTCAATATTGTGGCCTCTTCCTTTGACTCTGCTCGTAGGCTTACATATATGCTAGGATTGGTTCTGTTGAACTAATTCTGGGGTAAATCCTAAGCTAACTACTAAATCCTCTATACTGACTCCTAAATATTTTGCGACTTCTACTTCCATTAATTCCTAAAGTCTCTCTCTCATCCCTCAAATCATGGACTATTTTAAGAGTTCTGATTGACTTTGGACTCTTGTCATTTATTCCTCCTCATGTTCTCATTTATTTGAGAGCACTTACAACTTTCTCCATTATCTAATTAAATCACACTTAAAGGCCTAAATATTGCATTAAATTGAAACTTAGGAAAACTATTTCCTAAAATACATGACCCCCTATGTCTACTATTTACAATGATTTTCCCTAGGGTGAATGCTCGTGCATCAGAGAGTGGAAATTTTGTTGAGAGATCCAAAAATAAATAGAATAACATCATCTATGAATAGAATATCCGTGATAAGGATAGACTTGAATATTCAAACTATTATAAATTCACCTTTGGAAATAGCCTCCTTAACAAACTCACCAAAGCTATTGTTTCCAACTAAAATGTTGTGTGTGACAATAGAAAACCTTGATGAAAACATTTTGATGCTTTGAAGAAGGTCGATGGCCTTCCATTAATAAGAATAACAAAGTTTACTGTGGGTATACAAACCATTATCTAATTTACAAATTTTCTACTTAATCCAATCTTAATTATACAAAGGCAGATGGAAATCAAACTTACTTATCATAAGCCTTGGATAGGTCATTTTTAAGAGTGAGAACCAATAG
The DNA here is from genome assembly GCA_000404065.3 of Pinus taeda. Classification (NCBI taxonomy): domain Eukaryota; kingdom Viridiplantae; phylum Streptophyta; class Pinopsida; order Pinales; family Pinaceae; genus Pinus; species Pinus taeda. The sequence continues at coordinate 23,998 of APFE030162574.1, read as the reverse complement.
ATTCTTGGACTTGATTAAGTGCAGTGTTTCTTGAGCCAAAAATGCAACATCATGAATCTAGTGATCCTAAAGAAACCCAAATTGTTCTTCTAAAATAACCAAGCTAAAGAACGAATTTATCCTCGTCGTTATGATCTTGGAGATTAATTTAGAAATGACATTGCAACATGAAATGGGATGGAAATCACCAAAAGAGCAAGGGTCGTGTTTCTTTTGAATTAAACAAATTAACATGGAATTTAAATCACCATTCATGCACCCTTGAATTTTTTATGCCCTCACTACATTTACAATGTATTACTTCACAATGTCCAAAAATTCAAGAAAAAAATTAACTGTGAATCCATCGGAGGCCACAGACATGCCCTTCCACATAGATGATAACACCCCCAAGGCTTCATACTTGGAGACCTCAACCTCCATATCTACGTTAAGTTACTCTAAAGAAAATATTGAAAACAAATTCAAAACTTCTAGGATTTCCAAAATCAAAAATCAAACATGCCCTATGAAAAGATCTCTAAAAAAATTGATCCTCACCTGTCTTTTCATAGAACAAAGAAACCATATATCCATTTGGATCTTCAATCTCCCATACAATATTTGATTTCTCATAAAATTAGCACACTTATGAATATGTGTGTGTGTGTGTGTGTCACCCTCATTAATCCAAATCACATGGATTTTCATGCGCCATAGTTCCTCTTGATGAGATAAAAGCACACACTTTTCTACTTCTATAGATTTCAATGAAGATAACATATCTAGAGATAAGATAACTGAATCATTGGACAAGAAAATGTTTGATATTTCTAATTCGACATATTTATTGTGGTGTCTTGTTTAATAATAAAAACTTTGATCCAATCCATGATTTTATAATTTAGAAGTATAAGATTATTAGAGAATTGATGCATTGCTTAATAGTGCAGAACATCCTGCATATGTTTCCATTTTAATTCCACCAAATCCATGAAATCCTCTTCTTTTATCCAAGAACTATTGAAGTGAAAGGGAGCAACTAGATTCTCATTAGTAGCCTCAATTCTAAGCAATATTGGGCTATGGTTCTAAAGACCTTTGGGTTCGACCCATGTAGTAAGATTCAGGTTTTGTGATAGAGAATATTATAAAACAAAGAACCTATCAAGGTGCTTATCAGGGAAAATTTTAAGGATGGAAATTTATCTTAAAGTTTAGAAACTTTGGCGAATCCCACTAGTCCATAATATGAAAACTATAAAATGTTTGGAGATATTTTTGTAAAAATATTCAAATATATAATATTTTTATATAGTTTATATATAATGTTTTGGCAATTTTTTGGGTAAAATAATTTCATTCTATAAAATTTGGGTGAATAATGTTTACAAAAAGATGGAAATTAGTGAATCTTTTTTTAGAAAAAGTATAGAAAATTAGCCCATGAGCAAATATTAGCCCCTAAAATTTTCCGTGGTGCTTAGACACTACATTTTCATCCAACTGTGCCACATAGGATCCAACTTTGTCGTACAAACATCCACCAAATGGTTGGCTTCCCAAAAGTGCGAGGAAAATCATTCAAGGGGATCTACTTTAGGCCTCAAACCCAAAACTTAAAAGATAAACATGGTGAAATTCATTTCACTGCTTACTACAACATTAGGGTAATATAGCCAACCTAAGAGACCCCTAGAGCTTCTTAGAAAGGCTTTTGGTCAACATAGGGCCCATAGATATTAATTATCATCTAGACCGAGCCTAGCTCCTTTTCCTCCAAATCAACTGAAACCAAATTCCACACCAAGGAAGAAGAAATAGATTTATATGACGAGTTCCAAGTAGTGATAAGGCCACCTAACATGCCTACTAGATCTAAGGTACCAAAAGACCAATATTTCAGCCATGTCTCCAAAATTGATATGGACTTTTCGCCAAAGGCCATCATCTCCTAGAAAAATATGATTTCCTTGTTATGAATTCAAAGGAGACCTTTGAGGGAAAGTTTCTTTTGAGCGCCCATGAACCCTCTTATGTTTAGCAGTAAAATTTTCATTTAGGGGCCCAGAATGGGGCTTTTCTAGCTTTAAGGGTCCCTTGTATAGACACTCATATTATTGGACAGTTAACATTGCTAGGTTGTTTGGTGGTAACAAGTGTGTGGGCATTGATGTTAACCAAGATAGCATTGATGTCAACCAAGCTAGCATTGATGTCAACTAGGCTAGCATTGATGTGAATGGTGTGTCAATATCATGGGGAGCCCCAAGATTATAATGAGTTTCTACCTTAGGAGATAAAATTATATGCTCTTGGAAATGGCATAGTCGGATGGCGCTTGAAAAGAGATTTCTAACAATATGTTAAAGTCTAAAAGAGGCCTCCTAGAACAGAATTTATCGCCAGTAAAAGGTTGCAAATTAAAGGGTCAAAGATTTAGGCCAAATCCAGCATTAGTCTTGGCAACCTTTAAAATTGGTGGTAAGTTTGGTAGTCGAGCTAAGTTTCCAGAATATTTAAGCGAAGTTGCTAATAAAGTTCTTGTAGTGGAGCCCATTTAACAAATCATCCTAGCAAAGTTCCCATGGATGGTTCATGAGGAGCAGGCAAGAGTTGAGGCTAGAGAGGAAGTTAGCGGCGACAAAGGATTTCATTGGTAGAAGTTATACATGAGGTGGTTCCCATAGCCACATCAACCCAAGAGTTCTTCCCTGGATGGTTTCAAAGTTGTGCACAAAGGGAGTGCCTGGGATGATGCAAGCCTAGGAGGATTCAAATGACGAATAAAGCATTGATTATAAGAAGCATTACAGTGGAAGGTCCCATGGGACAGCTCATCTTGAAGGTCCTTCCCTAGAAGAGCCAGGTGCAACACGGCTTGAAGGGCTCGGGGATAACGAGTCTTTAGGTATTCATGGCAATCAACGTAGCAAAGAAACAAGGCCCTAGACCATTAAAATTTAACAAATGAATTCGACGCAAATCCAAGGCCCTAGAATCCCTTTTTATCTCCTCACTGACAAATGGGTGGTAGTATTCTATTGGCATAGGATGATGTCAGCATGACGTTGGTGTAGGGACATGTGGCATGCATTTTCGATGTTTCTAGGTGGTCATGTCGGCCAAATATATGTGATATGTGTCGCTACTCATGAGGCGCAACACGGTGATGTTAATGTACACATGATGTCATCCCAGAAGGTCTACCCGAAAGGTTTAGAAAGGGCATAGGAAACAGTGTATAGGATGACTAAATTTCAAGAAAGGTGGAGGAAATGGTGGCACAAACACATATTCCTGATTATTTTCTTGTTGGTTCAAAGTAGCCCCACATGACATGTATGTTGAGAGATTACTCCCTAGAATCTCTCATTACGACGCATAAGTTATAGCCTGGGATGATTCACTATTGGGACATGGGGGCAGAAGTTATGGTGAAACAACTCATCCTAGATGGCATGTGATTGGTACAAGTGATTAGTAGAGGACCCATTAAAACACATCATCTCGGACCTGTGACCCCAGAAGGTTTTAAAAAGAAACAAGATAAGTAGTTCTAGGCTGACTGGGTGTTGGGACAGGAAGGAATTATGATGGCAGTTACAACTCATCCTAGCTGGCTTTTGATTCTTCAATGCATAGGGCTTGCGGCCCACACTACATGTCATCCTAGAAGGAAGCCCAGAGGCTAAAGGTTAAGTCCAAAACTTGCTTTTGTGCATAGAAAGTGACCATGCATGCAAATATTAATGTGTTTTGATTAAGCCCTCAAGGCTATAGTGCAAAGGAGCACCCACGAGCCATTTTGCAATTATTTTGTGTGTTTTTATGACCAATGGACTTTGCGCTAAATACGATGAAAAAGAATTGTGGGAAAATATCTAAAGGGCCTTCAAGCTAACTATAATTAAAAAGGGTCATGTGCAAAATGGAGTTGAGGGCTAAAGAAACTATGGGAATATCTTTTAATGACATTGTATGGGTCAACAATTTTTACCATATCCCTCCATATTTGGTATTTATTCCAAAAGTTGCCATTCTTCATAATTGGATTTTAAATACAGAGAATGGGTCTGCAACTCTTTAGCAGATTCCATCCATATTTGGTAGTTATTCCAAAATTATCTATTCACCATAGTTGAGATGTACAAGAATTGAATGAGTTGGAAGCTATATCTGCAAATTAATGGTAATGGAAAAATTGGTGTTACGGAAGAGAGCCCAGGCCAAGAGACTGAAATGGAAAGGATAAGGATTTGCAAAGAAAATTAATGGAATACTAAGATCAATTGAACAAGTCAAATATTAGTGCCTCTCATGTGAGGAATAATTAAATGAGAAAAATAGCCTAGGGATTAATGGAAATTTTCTCATAGATCATTAAGCCATGCTCAAGTACATTCTAAGCACTATGATCAACTACTGAGCATGGAGAGCCTTATTGGATTACACTGAAGGACTAAGAATTGATTATTCATAATGGAAAAGCATCAAATGTCCAATTGCTAACTTAATGCACTTTCAGTGGTTGAGAAACAAGAAGTAAGAGTAAAGTGGGGAGCCATGTTGAAGTACTCGCTCTCGGGTAGTGTGGATGACATAATGGTCAACATCATTCCTTGTGAATATTAGGAACAAAAATTAGGAACATGGAGTTTGATGAGGAAACATAACATTGTTGAGAGATGAGGTGAGAGCTATGTGTGTGTAAATGAGTTGTTGAGAGAGGCTGAGAGATCCTATGGAACCATAAGGGGTTGAGAGCTGATATGTTGACCATATGAGTGTTGACAGTAGACTATTGAATATGTTGTTGAAATTTTGAAGGGCGAGAGGTAAATGTGTGTTGTTGCAGTGTGATCAAAGTGAGTAGAGCATAAATTGTTTCTTGGGATGAGTAAAGTGAAGGTTGTTGAGGAGAATAGATAGTTGGAATCAGGCAATGAGGCTACCAATTACAAAGAGTAGTGAGTTATTTATTGAGTGTGGGTTGGAGCCTACAAAATAGGGTGTTGTATCTTCCATATTAGTGGATATCTGAGGAGAGATTGGGGGTTGGTGGCTCTTGTAAGTTGGTTCTTTCATAAATCTAAGAAGTTGCAAGTTGGTGCTAGCAACGAATCCAAGAAGTTGGTTCTTCAATTGGTGATTTTGGTAAGCTTATCAGGTGTCTACCAAAGGATGGAGTTGGTTCTTTCTATGAGTGATGGTTCACAAATATTGATGTAAATAGAGTAGGTGCTCATATTTTACATCATAATAAACAAATCTTAGGTTTTTTTTTCTCCCAGAAGGGTTTCCATGTTAAACCTCTTGGTCTCATGTGTATGTTTCTCATGGTTTGTGTGTATTCATGTGTTATTTCACATTACTATTGGTTGATATGTTGTTGTTAGTCACATGAATGATTGCCAAGCTTCAGTGAAAATATAAATTGGCATATAAGTTAAAATTAGCCTTAATACTGAGTCAACCCCCCCCTCTTAGTATTAACAATGTTTCCAATAATTAGTACTGGAGCCTAATTCCTTCAAGAACAACTTAACTGCTCGAAGGTAGATCAAAATGAAACATGGATAATCAAGTTTGGCTAACATCAAAAGGAGTATCATTCTTGAATGGAGCAAACTATGTGCTCTGGAATGTTAGAATGAAATACTATTTAAGAGATTTAGATGTTGATGTATGGTGCTCTAGAATTAATGGAGATAGGAACAAACTTAATGAAGAAGCCAAAAGGATTAAAATTGAAATGGTTTTCAAAGTATAATTCTAATAAAGTGAGACATTGTGAGATAGCTATGGAAATTTTGGACAAACTACAATGTTCAAATGGAAGAGATATCCACGATGCATAAGAAAATGTGAATGAATCTTGTTTCTCGAGTAGTGAATCAATTTCTAAATAAGTTTCTACTAGATATAAGAAAAAGAGAGGGAAGAGGAAGTTGAAAACATATCAAAAAGAAGATGTTCAGAAGACCAAAGGCCTTCCTCCCAATGTGTAAGTTGTTGCTCATCACTCTCGATATGAGAAGCAAGAATCAAAAGAGAGGTCAGAATGTTGAGAAGGTATGATATTGATATGTTATGAATGTAAAGAAATAGGTCATTTATCATCTAGATGTTCATATGCATCCTCTGAAGATAGAAATGGTAATACATATAATAGTTTTGAAGATAGACCTACATTTGTTTCAACATCTAGTGAAGGTACATCTTAAGAAGAGGAAGAAACGCTCTATGAAGAAATATGAGAGAGATCCCATGAGTGTCCATATATAGGTTAAAATGAATGCATTCCCTATAGTGATGAAGGAGTACTCCATAGACCCACGAAGGATTTCATAGGTTCAAAAAGGGGTCTAGATCCTTGTAATGACTTTGCTAGCACATCTAATAGTGAAGAAAAGGATCTAGATGATAAAATTTATTTTAGGAATAATTTTATCTCTTCTCTAGAAGAGATCAAGGAGCTTGTAGAGGTAAATCAAAATAAAAATGAGTAGTTGCAAGAATATGACCTTGATAATGGAAGGCTGAGAAAAAAAATTGTTGATCTTAATGCTCAACAAGACAAAGTCAGTGGATCAAATGAAAAGATGACAAGCCAACTGAATGAGAAGGAAGCTTAATATGAGAGACTATAGGCTAAAGTAGTCTCACTGAGACATGACTTAGAAAATTCCATTGAAGATTTATCTCAATATAAAAAGCTTACAGAGAGCATAATGCCTTGGATGAAATGCTTGTTAAGTAGATATCCCCTCTCATCAAGGATGGATTAGGTTTCAAAGAAGATTCAAGCTCCAAGAAAGCAAAGGCTGAAGGGTCAACTATCCAATAAAAGGTAGTTGAAGGTTCCAACAACAACAAAGGAAAAGGATGTCTTGGAAGACAATAACAATAGTGAGGAAAGCAAAAACATCAAGAGAAGAAAAAGCAACAATAGAATGTTAAGGAGAATAAACGAGGAAAAGAGATGAATAGGAAAAAGAGGCAAAAATAAGTAGAATTTCTAGAGGAAACAATTCAAATAACCGTGAAAGGCACATGAAGAAATAGTAGAGGTCCTTTCCCCCTCAAGAACCAATCCCTAAAATAAAAGGTATCTCTGGTTCTCAAAATCCCTCTTATGTATATTGTCTTTCTTATAGCAATTATGGGCATAAATCCATAGATTATATATGGTATGAAAGAAAAAAAATTGTGTTGGGTAGCAATGACCCAAGAAGGCATAAGATGCCCAGGAATAAGCATGCTGGTAGCAGGAGTGGATTTGACAATATCGCTATCATATATAGCAATCCTTTGCCCCCATTCCTATACCATACCAAATGCTATAGCTATGGAAATTTTTGGCATAAGGCAACTAGCTATAGATATGAGAAGACAAGGAATTCCTCTCAAAATATGCATGCAAAAGAGGTAGATCAATCATTGAAGATGAAAAGAAATCGGAATAAGTTTTATTTTTCAATTAAGAAAAAACAGAAGAAAATTAAGAGTGATCCTCTTACCTTCGTAGTAGACCCCTTTGTGAGTATTGGTTGCAATAAGTGTAAGATCCAGTTAATAAAAGGGAGAAACAACCTAGTTAATCCTTCCTTGAAGACAAGGAGGAAAAGCAGTGAAAAGAAGGCCTAGGTGAAGAAAGAGGAATCAAAGGAGAAGTGCATTTCAGACCTACAGAACCAAGATGATAACCAAAATAGGAAAAAAAATTAAAATGTAATTCTCTTGCCATGAATCAACCAATAAAGATGAGGAAGAAAAAGGAGGATAATATACCCGGGGGGGAGTATATCTTTAGTTTATCTTCACTAAAAGGAGAGAATGGCGTAAGGCCAAATAAATCAAATGCAGGCAACTGGAAAAAATAATCAGATAAGTGCATATGAATTTTGGAGTTAATATTGAGTCCCTTGGCTAATTAGAAGAATAAATTTGTTTATTTTTAAAAATCAACATTGTAGGAGTAAGGAAAATGTGACCAACATAGTTCCAAGGAAGATCATGCAACAAGATGATATGGTGTGTTATAAGAAGAAGAGGAGTTGCAATAGAAGCGTGAAATGTGAAGAGGCCCAAACTTTAATTAAGTCCACAGGATTAGTCCCCAAGCAGAAGCAATAAGACATATGCAATGAGATCAAGAAAAAGGAGAGAGAGCATTGGCCTAGGGAGAGATTCTTTGGTAGCAGTAGAAGGAAATGATCATAGCCCACAAGAAGAATGATTTTTCAGGAAATGAAAGGTTTTCATTATGGGTGAAATAACCTTATTTCATTTAAGATTATGAATTTGATTATGCCTAGCAAGCGTGTGTTCATAAACATAATTGGTACAAGCTTTGCATGTTCCTTAAATTTCAATTGGTATCATTATGTCAATTGGTGGTTTTTTATTCATGTAGAGTAAGATTTTCATCTAAATGGACATTTCTTTTTGAGAAGGAATCATGGAAGTTTTCCTGTTGCACTATTCAATTTGTATCAATTTCTTGGTACAATTGATGTTGTTTAAGAAATAATCCCCATTTTAGAATAACATGATCTCTATGGGATAAGTGTTGATTGTTAAGATGCTCAAGTAAAGTGAGCACAAAATTTGAAGTAACAAAAAAAGTGAACATCAAGCCCAACTGCATCATTAACTATGGTATATGCAGCAATAGTGATACCATTTGTAGTTTTGATTGGTATTGATTTCTTTCTAATTGGTACAAAAGATGCATTAGTAGAGAGAGTATTTAGCCAACAACCATAAAGTGTCAAGAAGTCGATGATCATTCAAAGGAGAGGCAGTATATGTTCATGGGGAGTGTTATCACTTAGAACCACAGTCCACGTATGTCCAAAGTTTCATATAAAAAAAAAAAATTAAGTGAATAGGTTTCTATGTGTGTCATTTTGAAATTAGAATTTCAAAAGGTATTGATGTGAGTCCTTATGAAAAACCGTTAGATACCCTCCATCATTATTGTTTAAGGCATGTTTTGTCTTGTTTGCGTCATTTGTATTTTGTGCAGTTTCACAGCGCAGTCTGATTGGCCAATTTAGCTGCGCAATGATTTTTCCACCTTTTCGCAGCGTATCATTTACCAGCCATTTCGTAGCGCGTTTTGTCAATTCATAATTGTCTGCGCTACGAAATTGGGGATTCGGGGTTTTTGCAGCGCGTTTTCTTGAAATGTCAAGTCTGGGGAGATGAGTCATTAAGTCCGTCCACATTTTGTCAGTTGATGTCTTCTCCAGGTCATGATAGGTTATCATTCCACCATCAGGTTTAGGATCACGCACATGACAATTATTCTAAGAGATTTTATGAGGTATGGTTGTGTCATAATGTGTATTCATGGTGCATAAACATGCCTGCTGTATGACGAGATTTATTTTTTTGAAAAAACGCAAAGAAGCCCGAGTTTTCATTTAAAGGGATCATTGCAAGCGAGCCTGCACTCCAAAGCCGAAGCTGTTTTTGAATTGTAGCTGCTGTTAGTTCTCTGTGTGAAGATATTCGAAACAAGATGGAGAAAAGAGGACATCGATCCAGAAGGTGCCTAAGAACAGAGCCAGAGAGGCTTGATCTTACACTCAAAGATGAAGGTGTAGCAAGAGCCTTTAAAAACACTGGTTGCTGGAGGTTTTGTGAAAAGTTGAAGGGAGGACATGCAGAGGTAACGAAAGCTTTTGCATTGAATTTTTCTGGCTTGAATTCTAAGGTGTCAATGCTAGAATTTCCTGTGTCTCCACAAGCCATTTCTATTGTCACTGAAGTTCCGAGAGGAGGACAAGAGTGGTTCAAAAATTTTAAATTTGACATGAGTCCCTGTAAGGAATTTTTGAAAGAACAGTATGTAAATGAGGACCTCACCAAAGCTGTGCCAAGGAGTTACATAAAAGAACATTTTGCTCTGCTCCTCACATGCATCCAGAAATACCTAACATGTGAGGGGAGGTACACCAAAGTTTATTCCTATCATTTCAAACTCTTATTGCATTTCACAGGTAAAGCATCAATAGACATCCCATTCTACTTGTTCAGAAGCCTTAGTAAAATGTGTGATAAAATCCAGTTAAAGAAAGATGATTGTGAAACATCCCTGTTTCACCATGGTTTAGTAAAGTTGTTGGTGTTAGATGGTTTGCAAAAAATTGGTAGAGATTGGGATTCTTTTATTTTTATGGCTGACTTTCAAAGCAAGACAGGCCTCACTCCATTGCCGGATAGGGAAAGAGAAGGAAGAATTGAAGAACCTACTCTGGCTGAGCTCAGAAAGGAGGTGAAAAACCAAAAGAAGCCCAAAACCAAGTTGAGGAAATCAGAGAAGTCTGTGGTTATAAAGGAGACACCTAAATCATCAGCAAAGGAGACACCTAAGTCATCAAAGGAGAAAATCAAGCACCAGAAAGATGCACCAGGGTCAAGTGGAGTTGAACAGGTGTCAAGAGTCAGAGCCAGAAGTCAGCTAAGTAGAGAAAAAGGCAAATCAATAGCTGTGGAAGAAAGCCCTATGTCAAAAGCTAGTCTAAATGATTTGCTTGAGGCAATTGATTTTGAACAAGCTAAATCAGTGTAGGTTGAGTCAATGCCTATTGACCTAACCCAGTCATCACTTGATAGCACCAAAAAATCAAAGGCCTCAAAAAGGTTAAGGTTTGAAGAATCTAGTAATGAATTTATGGTCAAACCATGAAGGCCAATCACCAGGAGACAAATCAAAGTAGCTGAGCAATTGCACAAGGAAGAGGTAGCTGTGAAGGTACCAGCAACAAAATAAATTAAACAACTGCCTAAAGCAGAGGAGGCAGAGGAAATGAAAAGAAAACCATACACAAGAAGACAAGCAAAGGAAATGGAGAAGCAGCTACCCAAAACAGAAAAAGCAAAGGAAATTAAGAAGAAAGATATGGATAAAAAGGTCCCAATTGTCAAAGAAACCAAAACCTCATCTTCAAAGGAACAATGGGAGGCAGCTGAGGAAGAAATGGCTAATTTGGAGAAAACTGTAGTAGAAATTGCAGCCATGGAAAAAGAGCTTGCAAAACTAAAAGCTTAGCTAGGTAAGTTAGCTGCCAAATAAAATTGCAAATTTTAAAGGTCAAGTGCTAACCCAAGGTTTTGTTTTATTTTTCTTAATTTCATTGGTTTTTGAGGCATAAAAGCACGACATATATAAGGAAGATAAATTAGGAGTTTTGAAGCCAGAGGCGAAGATGTTACAGTCACAAAGTATTTGATAAATTTATTGAAGACTGTATTTTTGAAAAGAACAGCAGTTTCGTAGCACGCTACGAAACTGCTGTAGATGACTGCTTTGTAAGAAAACAATGAAGCTGATGCTGAGGTCAGCAAATTTTGAAAAGGAACACCTTGAGGACAAGAAAGAAACTATACAAGGCGATCTAAGCATTCAAAGAGTGACAGGTGTAAGTGTTGAAGCAAAAGGTGAAATATTTTGTTTTTTGCTAAAGTCTTCCTAAAGCTACTTTATGACCGAATTATTAGGGTTCTGGTAGAGTTACCGGAATTTTGAGCTGAACACCTGTTCAGTTCACAAAGCACCTAGATCATAAGGCATAAGGTGTTATGCGTGGTTATTAAAGGTATTAAACAGCTTGAAGCATGTTCTTTTGGAAATAAAGACTAATGGAAGGCAGGGACCGTGAAAACAGGGCACACATCTTCACCAATTTATGAGTCATCTGCACAGCTAGAATCCAAGGCAGCTCATTCAGTGAATACCTCTCCAATATATTTTGGCCACTACAGAAATGGTACAGGTGTCAAAGCTCAAGAAAGAATCATACACACGAGGAGATAGAATTAGAGTTTCAATAAGAATAGGACTCTATGTATTTACAGCGCAATACCTTTGTATTTAATAAGTTGGTTTAGATATAGATAAGGCAATTAATGATAGATTTTCGAGCTCCCCTCATGCTGGAGGAGGAGACTCAAGGTAGTTTAGTTTTGTTTTCCTATATATAGGAAAAACTCTGATGTAAAAAGGGTTGGAGATTTATATAAAAACAGAGTTTTCATGTTGGCTTATGTAAAAAGACTTTGACAGTAATAGAAGCAGTACTTTTTTCTTCCCAAGATTCATCTTGTGTTTCAAATGCTCAGAGTATATGTGGTTTGGTCTTTATTCTTCTTGTTTTACAGTTCACTAAATATGCAATCACTCTGAATTCACCTAGTGCTCAGACTTCCTGTGTATGTTTTTTGAATTGAGGTTCTTCTTGAGAAATGTTCTGAGTGTTGAGACATTATATGCCTTGGATTCCATGATTGAGTAGCTAATGATTTACTGCAGAAGTGTATGACTCCATGAGCCCAATGGAAGAAGTCTAATTTTGTTGTTCCAACCAGCTTAAACTTCATCTACTGTTTAAAGAGTTAGCCATCTTTTCTTGCCCTTAATGCATATTAAAAATCTGTGAGAGAGCCCTCTCTGACTAAGGAGGCTAAACCTTAGTCTAAAGCATGGTCTGAAATAGTTTCATGAAATCTTGCTAGGTAGCAGCCCTTAGTACATGGTTTTATGATAACAGAGGGGATGTGGCTTGTTGAAATTTTTCAAAATGCCCAACATGAAGGCCAACACCCATTTTCTTGAAATGCGAATCCACTATTGGAGTATCGAAGATGATGCATTTATGATTGATCAAATGCCTTTGAGGATAGAGGTGGAGGATATTTACTTTATCACTAGTCTCTCTTGGAGAGGAGAAGTTGTACATTCGACTGGCCGAACACAAGGTAGTCTTTCAGTGGAAGACTACGCACACATTTACTGTCCTGAGCATCCAAAAAAAAAATGGAAGTCAGATTCCAATAAAACACGTGGAGAGCTTATCCCTGAGGATTCTACTATTCACCATAACCAGGATAAACGAATCAACCTCATTGCACCAAGCTTCATGAGTATCCATGAGCTTGGTCGTGGAGTGCCTCACCACTGTTTTTGACTGGTGTACACCTCTTCTTACCAATATGAAGAGCCAGTTGTCCTCCATTCAAAAAGGGAAAACCAAAAATTTTGGATATGGGACCATTTTATGCTCCTTCTTCTTCAAGAAGGTTCCTAGGCTGCGTCCTAGTGTATCAGTCTCTATCAGTAGCCCCCGAGATCCTTGGATGGGTAGGTGGGCCAACCTGATGAAACACCTTGGAGGCGGGGATGTGCCAAGGATTGCTTTTGATGATGAGTTCTTCTCCTAGTGGGAACAACAAATCTTCACTGTGGATGACTATCCCTATGCTGGCATGGATTTCAGAGGAGATCTGGACTTGGTGCTACCACCAAACGCATCATGGGGAGAGATAGGTAACCATTTTTTAAGTTTTTATCAGTTTTTAAGAATTTTTTTGTTTTTTAAATATGAAAATGAACTTAGAAATATTTTTTATGGGATTAAAATACTGACATAATGATCATGTTCCAGATGTGGGTCCGTAAGACCAGACAAATTTCCATGACACAAGCGTCGTGGAAGAGGTGCCGAAGAGGTGGCTGCTGAGACAGAGAGGTTCTTATACGCAGTCCAAAGAAACTTGGTGAGATTGACTCACCAGGTACTGATGGTGGCCGTAGAAGACCTACCTGAGGAGATGCAACGCCACGTGGTACGAGTACCATGAGACTGGGTTCATGTACTTTGGCGTGTGGCCAACGTAGTAGTCACCTTCTTAGCCGCTCATCCTAAGCTGGGTCAATAGATAGATTGGACATGATTATGGGCATTTACTCCTGATTTTGTATATTATTTTTGAACACTTTATGTACACACGGGCAGTTTTAAGATATATATATATATTATATATATATATATATTATATATATATATATATATATATATATATATATATATATATATACAGTTCCAAATTTTTTATGTTTGTTTTTAACTTGATGAATGATTGATATGCCAATCTAATGCTTGATTAGCGATATAATCCGCTAATGAATTTTCAGATCATGGAATGTGCAAATAAGTAATATAAACAAATGATCATTGCAACACCCTCACTCTCAAAAATTGGTGATATAAATAAGGATCCCAAAACTCTTTAAAGAGGTCGGTGTAAATCTGAATCTCTTTAGGGGAACATTCAGTTCTGATGAAGACATTTTCTATCACATTAGGGTTCCTAGAGTTGTTTATTGGTACGGTTTTTGAAATGACTGACATATTACCTTCGGCACGTATGTGTGCTGGAGCCAAAGGCTTTAAAACCATACAAATATCGCTAGTAAGTAGATTGGAGAACTTGGATTTGACTTCTTGCAATGGGGGAAGAAAATATGAATGATGGTGTAAATCTTCCCACGGTAGTTCTACACCAGTCATCACTTCTAAAATCGCTTCCTCAAATGGTAAAACCATATCTAAGCAATCCATAGAGGAAGTAGAGTAAAGAATCCAAGCTAAAGCTACATCATCATCTAACTCCTCATGTGAAAAAGGAGTAGGATGGTTATCTGTAGAGTTAACGATTGATTGATATCTAAGCTCTGCTACAGACATGGGGAATGCCATTCTTCCATCCTGCCCTTCATCTAATGTGGTTGTAGGTGAAGGTAAGGTCCAAGGGTCTAAAAAATAATGAGTTCAAAGGAACTCTTCCTGCGAAGACTCCTTGGAGGACAAAATGGTATTGATTCTAGCTATAGGAGTGGGAAGATCAAATATACCCATCAATGAAGAGTACATCCCAACTCCTAATTTCTCGATAGGTTGGCAGGGGTTATCAACCAAAGGAACTGTAGAATCGAAAGTTGCCCGAGGGTCATCTGGAGAATAATCCAATTGATCAACTTTAACAATTCTCCCCTCATGATTAAAACAAAGGATGCAGAATAAATATGACACTATGGAATCCATTTCATAAATCCAATTCCTCCCTAAGAGGAGATTATAATCCAGGTTGGCATCAATGATTTCTACTTCGATATTAATGACCTTTCCTCCAACACATATAGGAAAGGTCGGGATAATCCCGTGTGGCCTAAGAGAATGTCTGTCAAATGCTGTCAAGAGAGTGGGTGAAGGAACAACTGAAGGCGATCCAATGGCCTTCCAACATGACATAAACATTACGCATGTGGAAACTCCCTCATCTATAGTTGTTCGAAAAATATTAGTTTTCGGTAAGTAGACTTTATTTGAAAAGCGATATGATGAGGAAGTATCTTTTTGACATCGAGCATATCAAAAGTGAGCACTAAAGAACGTTTTGAATCTACTGCCCCGATCGCTGAAAGCAAAGCACTTCGTTGAGCAGGACATGACTGGAGCACCTCTAAAACAGACATAGCGTAAGGACTTTGAGCCAGATCTTTTACAATCGAGTAGTTCTAGGCTGCCCTAGCATTAGGGTTAATAGTCGCGCACTTGGCGGAACCTTTTGGTATCCGAGGTATAGACTCAACAGAGGGTCGCTTAATATGAAGTGGATCCGTAGTTCTAGGAACAGATTTATCCTTAGATGTTTTTGCTTCACCATAATAATGTGACCATGTAGCCACATTGACATGAGAACTCATCATGAAAACATTTGAGGAAATGTCCCCCTCCTGGTTGCCCCCTACAAAGGTACTAGGGTTTGATTTCGCGCCAGCAAGCAACTGCTATCCTTGGGAGAAAGGGTTAGTTAAGACAGCTTGGGAGTTAGAAGACCCTTGCTGCACTAAAAAGCGCTGAGCATCTTGAATTTTTGGGCAAAGATGAGTCAAATGATCTCCACTGCACAACTTGCATGGAAATTTAACTTTCTTCTTAGACTCGTACCTGATTGGATCATTTGTAAACTTAGTCAAGTCTAGCAGATTAAGCATGGCTAGAAAAGGAAGTTGTGGAGGACCTTAGGATTTCCACCCAGATGGGGTGGGATTCCCAAAAGTCTGAAAAGAATGACCTGTGTTTTGGAAGGCACCAAGTTTCCCAAAGTAACTGGTAGAACCTACTGGACCAAAAGGTGACCCTTATGGTCCAGCAAAACTCGGAGTTTGACCAACTCCAATAGGAAATCCTCCGTAACCGGTAAATTTCCCCCCTAACGAAGTATTGTAAGGAGCCAACAGTCCCTGGTAAGGGTTCCAAGCGTTAGCTAAGGGTGGAAAAATTTGAAATGAATTGACCGAGGAGTACGGCACATTCCCTTGTTGGCCGAAAAATGGATTCTCAGCCCCGATCCCATTAACCATAGGGTTTCTCCAACTCTGACAGGGATTATTGCCTTGACTTGTAAAAGGAAAAGGCATAGACCCTACTGTCGGATTGGAATGTGGTATATGACCACTTCGAAATGGGAAACCCTAAAAAGAAGTCGATCCACTCATCATGGACGTGGATGCGGTTGATGGCATATTCAATGGAACTGAAAGAATACCTTGAGAGGGCATTCCAAAAGGGAAAAATCCAAAACTAGATGCATTAGCTTGGGAACTTCCACTCGTCAAGGGAATGGAAGTAGACCCAAATAAGGATGTGCTGGGAGTATAAGAAGGGATGGAAATAGTTCCTCCCCCTTGCATAGATATGGGAGTCTGCATACTCGCAACACTTGTGGTGGACGCCATGCTTCCAGCAGTGGTCATCGAAGGGATAGATGTGTGTGGACTTGGGCTTGAAGGCCTGTGAGTCGAAGTTCAAATGTATAACAATAAGTCTGGATGATCAGGAGGGAGAGGAGAATTCAGAGCCACAACTGACTCTGGAAGCTCTTCTACTTCAATACTATCTTCCGACTGGAAGAGTACTCGAGAAAGAACTGGTGTGTTCCTCTCTAACTCTGTAGTAGTACCAGGTCTATCTTGTGAACTAATGCCCCCAAGCTGAGGATCAATCTCCAATGCGCCTGCTGCCACTAGTTGAAAACCACTGGCAGAATCGCTCCTATGCCTTCAAGGAGAAGGCTTTGGACTCGCAGGGGAAAGCCTGTGAAGTCTATGGGACCATCTAAGTGGTCGATCATCCACTTTGAATTATTTTTATAGGATCTACTTAAATACTCAAGAAAATTGAAAGCTAGGCCGACTAGGAGCACAAAACACACACTAAAAATGTCCCTAAAGAGATTAAAAATCAAACAACTTCCAAGTATTTCCGCTCCGGGTGATTAGGACTGGACATCAAAATACAAGAAAGCTAATAATAAGAGCCTTTCAAAAA
Organism: Pinus taeda; assembly: GCA_000404065.3. Lineage (NCBI taxonomy): Eukaryota > Viridiplantae > Streptophyta > Pinopsida > Pinales > Pinaceae > Pinus > Pinus taeda. The sequence continues at coordinate 6,833 of APFE030162574.1, read as the reverse complement.
TATACTAGGTTAATTACGCCCTAGGTCTACTAGCGAAGGTATCATAGGTAGTTACGCTGACCTCCAGACAACAACCCTTGTCGGTGCAAGCCCCCAAGCTTCGTAAGGGTGCCCTCTAGAAGTACTAATGAACGTGATGCAATGTCATCGTCAGGTGCCATGGGATTCCCCTCCATAGCCACCTGTGTAGTTCCCTAGGATAGGCAACTAAAGACACCAACTCATATCAGAAACTGGGCGGAACAGTCATGAGGTAAGATCCAACAAGTAAGAGAGTGGGTATCTCTCGTCCTTATCTTCACAAATACTCGTGCTTAACTCCCAGTCACAGAGCTTTCCCGGTCTCCCTAACGCTATTGGATTTCACTCTTTAAACAAACTTCTATGTTTTAAAATTTAGAGTGGCCTTGGAGAGTTTACTCTCCTCTCGCCTAATCCAAGGCCCTAAATAAACCTAAAACTTGTTGGTGTATTCTGATAACAATACAAAAAGTTCTAGTTTATTTTAATAAGTTCTTTATTTTAAGTTGTTGTTCTTTTAAGTCAAAGGGACAATATGGAAATGAAATCGATGGTGTTTATATGACACAAAAGAAATTAATGAAAAACTAACTTATATGAAATGAATTTGTTTTTTCTTTGATGAAAAGAAACTTCTACTTGGGTTTTAAGAAATTTCTATAAAGAAAAAACTTTTTCCTTTTCTTTTCTTATGTCAGACTTCACACTCACAAAAACTAAAAAGACTATTGATGATTTAATAATGCAAAACTACCCTAATGCAAGGTGTACAAGATAATGCAAAATCCTAGATTACTCTAAAAAGAAATGAAAGCAATTTTTTATAAGCCAACTTAAGTGTTTGAAAAGAATATGAATTTTGAATACAAAATCTTCCCCAAACAAGAAGGACTAATCAAAAAGATCACAAATCACTCTAAAAAACCAAAAGAAACGAAAATCAATCTTGGCAAAAGAAAGCAAAAAGAATGTTTTTTAAGAACTTTTATTTTTCAAAAAACAATGAAAACAACTTTTTAGAAGCACTCAAAATGCCACTAAAGACTCAAAGACCGAAAGCAAAGCACAAGTAAACTTTGTAAGTTACCAATTCAACACGAATGAAAACTTAAACAAAAAAAGGCTTCAACTTGCACTAAACGATCCAAAAGAAACAAAAGAGCTTTGAGAAACTGACCAAGAAGTTAGGAAAGAAACACTTTAAAATTCACCAAAAAGGAACTTTCGAAAAGCAAGAAAAGGTGTAAGGCCACGAAATGACGGAAAACAAAGCGAGTAGACCAATAATCAAGTTTGACACAAAGATTCAAAATAATCTGCTGTTGCAGAAGACCAGAACAATCAAGAACCTCGATAAGAAGCCTTGTGTCTTTAATCACAAATCATAAAACTCACTTAAAAGCAAACCTAGGCCCAAAACTTTTCAAAGAAGGAGAGAATTCAAAATAGTAAGCTTACTGAATAATTAAAATCTAAAGACAGAAACTGACCACTCAGAAACCAAAAAAACCAAGAAACAAATCTTTCTGGGTAGAAAGATTTGAAAAAAGCATGCAAAAAATGGTATACGCGACTATGTCCCAGCATAGGTGCATGTACACGCGCTTCTGAAAAAATAAACTCGTGTATACGTGGTTTCAGTTCACAGAAACAAGCGTGTGTATGCTTCTGTAAACAGACAAAGATGTGTATGCTAAGTTTTACAAGAAAAATAAAAAACAAGACTTGATCAAAAAGATCAGACTTGAGGTCTGAGTTCTTACAGGAGCAGGCAATATTGACACAACAATCAAACCAAGAACTGAGCCCTGATTGACACTGAACAACCCAAACTAGGAATAACAAGATTGTTATCCCCAGTGGAGTCATCAATTTTGTTACGGGAATAAGTCCCCTACGGCTTTGGGTCAGAACCCCAACAAAGCAAGAGTAATCTACAACAAGAAAATCAGGCAACATGCTTAAATAAACAACCTATGTATGGATGAACATACTCGAATGTCCTTCGTTTGGGTCGTTCCAGCAGGGTTCAGACCGTCTGCAACTCCTGATGATCTCCAAATTTGCAAATCTACCAATCTGAGCATACATAGTAGCATATAGATAAAACATTTTAGAGAAATCAACTTTATATCATATAAGCAAATGGTTAGTTATACATCAAAATAATCATTCATACATGAATTACAACAACAGCGTCTGATGCATAAATAAAGTCGATCTCAGGAACAAGACAACATTTCTTTTTATTGTAGAAAACTATAATAAACATGGAAAGAGTTCGCTTCAGTCTTCCTCTTCCAGCTCCAAGCGGAACCGTCCTCCATATTCGTCCCGTCCCAGTCTTCAAAAACCTCCTTCCATAACCAATACCATGATATCTCAAGCAAGTGGGAGAATATCAACACTCAAGGAAACAAGGGTTTCCTGAACTTGGGGAAGCACTTAAAGCACAGGGATACTTCAGACTTGATCAGGGGATAATCTGAGTATAGTAATTCTATCTCTTCTCTCCTCCTTAAGGCCTTCCCATAGAAGTCTTTTTATACTTCTCCCAAATTAGTCTTTTTAGTTGGGAAACAGTTGGGAACAGTTAGGCCACAGGCACTAGTAGGTAATCAATAGGTAAAACCCGTGAACTCCACCAATAGTTAAGGAATTTTTTTTTTTTTAAGTGTTTTAACACATATACGCGTGTTGGGTATTGACTAACCCACATCTACACGCTTTTATCACAGGGAAAAGTAGCATACAGGGAGTAAAACATTGTTTTTAAAATATTTGGACCAGGTCTAGAAGGAGGGGTTGCCCTAGGCCATAAACCAAACATCACAAATATCGAGGATGATATTTGGAGCTATAACAATTGGTGTCGTGTAGAGGCAATCTTTCAACTCCGTGAATGCCTTCTGTTGAGATTAAGACCAAAAGAATTTTGCTTTTTCTCCTCCCTTTGTGACTTGACTCAAGGGCCAAGTGATATGAGAAAATCCCAACACGAACCTGCGGTAGAAGTTGGCAAGACCTAGAAAGCTATGGAGCTATGTTAGAGTTGTTGGAGATGGACAATCCCGAATGACTTGGATATTGGTTGGATCGACATGCACCCCCTGTTCATCAATAATGTATCCCAAATATTGAACCTAGTTTATGCCAAAAGTGCATTTCTCCAAATTGGCACATAACTTGTGTTGCCGCAACGTTTGGAGAACCTGTAAGATGTGGTGGAGGTGCTCTTCCCAACTCTAGCTGAAGATTAGGATGTCATCCAAGTATACCACTACAAAAGAGTTGGTGAATGGCTGCAAAATGTCATCCATTAGCCTCTTGAAGGTTGCAGGAGCATTTGTCAATCTGAAAGGCATAACCAACCATTCGAAAAGGCCCTCCTTGGATTTGAAGGTAGTCTTCCACACATCAGAGGGTTTGATTGGTACTTGGTGATATCCTAACTTCAAATTGATCTTGCTAAAATATTTTGCCCCCTTCAATTGGTCTAGGAGGTCATCAATCCATCGGATCGGGTACCTATTACAGACAGTGATCTTGTTCAGTGCCTGATAGTCAATACAGAGTCTCCAAGTCCCATCCTTCTTCTGTACCAACACGATCGGGCTCCCACAGAGTGATGAACTTAGACGGATGTGACCTTGCTACAATAGATCCTAAATCTGCCTCTTGATTTCATTATTCTCCATAACCGAGCATCGATAGATTGGTCCATTGGGTAGAGACACACCTGGGGTCAGATCGATGGAGTGCTTGACTTGACAGTGCAGAGGAACCCCTACGTGGGAGGTGAAGATGTCCTCGTAATCCTCCACGACCTTGTCCATCTATAGGTGTTGTGTGGAGGGGCCCTGTTTGGAGTTCGTGGCCACCATCTTCTTCATTCCTTGAGGGTGTATCATCAGGAAAACAAATTTCCTAGTTTTGGAAATGAGCTTAATACATTGTTTTGCAGTAACCAAAGAGATGGCCGTAGGTGGTGCTACCTTTGGTATCCTGTACAACTTATTTCCCAAAGTAATAATAACAACACGGGGCCTTGATTCGTACACAACATGTCGCTTCCACAAGTATGGTTATCCTAATAATACATCACAAACTTCAAGGGGAGCAATGTCACACAATACCTCATTCGTGAAGGGCTTGATGTTGTATGGAAGGCGACACTGCTGACTCACGCGAAGATCTCGTCCTTGGTGAAGCCATCCGATGGTGTACGTTTGCAGATGTGCTGTGGTCGGTAAGCCCAACTGCCTCACAACCTCTGCCAAAATGAGGTTCTTTTGGCTCCCGCTATCGATAATGAACTGTAGCGGGGAGCCCTTTACCCAAATCTGGGAGTGGAAGAGACACTCCTCCTCCTCTGGATCTTCGGGTTCCTCCTTCTGGATCTTTGTAGTGGCAATGGTGGCATTGCGATCCACATTGATAATATGCTTCCCTTTTTCATTCCCCTTGTTGGGTTCTGACTCAAAGTCAGAACATGCATCTGATTCTGAAACCTTTAGCTCGGCCACGAGTGACTGCTTGGCCCGACACTCACTTGTGTTGTGAGTGGAGCTCTTATGGAACTCACACCACTTTCCCATGTCCTTTTTTGGCTTCACAGCACTGTTATTTCCTTGCAGCCTTGGCAGGTTGTCTTGGGCTGCCCCGCCTTGGCTTTGTACTTTGTTCTATGGTTTGGGGGCACCTTTCCCTTACTTCAGATTCGCAGATCCAAAGTCTCGCTTCTTCTGTTTAAACTTTTGCTCGACCTGTTATCACTCAGGTTTTCTTAGAAGTTGTGTAAGAGGAAAGTATACCCAAGGTAACCACAAACCAACCTTTTAGATGCAGAATCTAGCCAATCTGCATCCAGAGAGGGCTCTCTCTTTATGATTTATCTTTGTTCTTGGAAGGTTTTAGGCTAGTTAGTTGTTTTGGGAAAATGGTGGAATCCACAAACTAAGGGCAAGATTGAGAGCTTTCAGTCCATTGGGCTATGGAGTCAAAGGATGGCTTTACTGGATTTCTATTCTAAGCACAAGATGGTATTACAGGGCAAGATAGCTAGACAGAGAACAATCCTTAAAATTTCAAGTGGATGGGATCAATTTGAAGGGATGAAAGGCAACTAAGAGTCTTTCACCGTGTCCAAAAGAAAGAAATGAAATGACTACAAACAAAGAGCAATGAAGAATCCTTTGTTATAGTAACCAACAGTGTTTAAATTAGTAAAGCAAGAGCATTTAAGAATTCATACTTATAACTAATTTAGAGGAAAACATCAAGAATAATAACATTTGGAAACAAAGTACAATTAAGCAAATTCTATTTCAATCTCTTATGCAAATTATTCGGGAATGGATATGATGGTATTATGTGTTTAATATTAGTAAAGCAAGAGCATTTAAGAATTCATGCTTATAACTAATTTGGAAGAAAAAATCAAGAATAATAACATATAAAAACAGAGCACAATTAAGCGAATTTTGTTCCAATCTCTTATGCGAATTATTCATAAATGGATATGATGATATTATAGACTGATATAAAATTTCAGAGAAAGGGTAGAAACACTTATTCAACTGCTGTCCAAAATATGAATCCTGCAACAAGTCCTATGCTTTAAATCCTCATCCATTCAAGCCACGAAAAATTTCTCCAAACGCTTTTATTTTGCAAGTCTCAATGTTACAGCAAAGTAATGGAATCCCTTTCAATGCTTCCAAGAGTGGAGTATTTATACCAATTCTAAACTAAAATATATTGAAACAAATATCAAAATTGGTTCACAATGTTAGGATATTCCGACACATAGGAAATAGTTAAGTTCAACTTGGTCTAGTATAGAGTTAGGTATAGAGTTAGGTAAAGTGTGTTTCTTTACCGTTGTACATTTTGTAACTTACAATCCGACGGTCACGATATGTAGTGATCCGACGGTTCATTCTCTCCTCGGTAGTACCGACACTTGATCCGTGGCTTGACACCCGATTGGTCCATGAATTCTATTTAAAGCGCATGGAGGGTCATTTGTAGGTTAACCGTGCATGAGAGAAGCTTATGTAAATTTTCATTCTTTTATTAATAAATGGCCTGTAGTAGCCACGTTGGCGCAGGCCGTGGACTGTTTCCCTCTCTGAGGGTTTTAACCACGTCAAAATACTGGTGTATTGATCTGTGATCTGTTTGTGAGCGGTGTCCTTTTGGTGTTCTGTCTGAGGAACTTACCCTGTAAATTCCTACATGGTATCAGAGCAATTTGAGGGCCGCGTCCGTTGGTGATCCAAATCTGAAGCCGGTAGAACTACATGCGGCTGTCGTTTCCTAGATCTACTGTTTCTGACTGCTTTCAGGTTGAGAGGACTGCTCTGTTGTGTTCAGAGCATCTGTTCCAGTGAGGAACCCCTTTCGTTTCACGCGAAAAGGTTTCCGGTAGCCCTATCTGCGTCATTTTTAAGATCTGGAGGTATACAGTCTTTATTTGCAGTTTACTGTTATTTTCTCTATGCTTATTTCGGTTTCGGTTTATTTAGCTTTTTTTTAACCGGATCTATACCTTTCATTTCTGCGTATGCTCTTTGTCCTGCGACTCTGTGCGATCTGGGCAAATCAGAAACAGAAAGGAAGGGTTTTTTTTCTCATGCGTATGCTCTTTTCCCTGCACCTTAGTGTGATCTCGGAAAATCAGAAACATTGAGAAAAATATTTAGTTTTTTCGGCTAAAGCTAATTTTTTTTAAAAATATTTAGTTTTTTGGGTAAAGCTAACTTTGAGCCGTAAGGTTCGTTTTTTCTTTGCATATTCGTGTTGGGTTT
>APFE030162564.1:0-18810 GCA_000404065.3 Pinus taeda | reverse complement strand
ATTCTTTTAGCTGCTTTCCAATGACTTTCACGGGGGTTTTGTAAAAAACGAGCAACAAGGCCAACAGCAAAGGAAAGGTCAGGACGAGTATGGGTTAAATACAAGAGTTTTCCTACAAGTTGACGGTATAAGGTAGCATCAACTTCAGGAGAAGTACAAAAGACTGAAAGTTTGACTCCAGACTGAAAGGGAGAAGGAGCTGGCTTACAATCTTCCATGTGAAAATGACGAAGAATATCACAAGCATACTTGGACTGGGAAAGGGAAATACCCTCCTTGGATTACAAGACTTGAAGACCGAGAAAATAGTGTAAGTGTCCTAAGTCTGTCATTTGAAATTTCTTTTTAAGGCTGGACTTCACATGGTTTATAAGGTTGGGATCACTACCAGTATGAATAAGATCATCAACATAAAGAACAAGGATGATAAGAGAGTTGCCCACTTTCTTGGTGTAGACCGTATTGTCAGAATAACACCTAGAAAAGCCAGATTCTAAAAGAAAGCTATCCATTTTGGCATACCAAGCCCGAGGAGCTTGCTTGAGACCATAAAGAGATTTCTTAAGTCGACATACAAGGCTGGAGTCTGTTTGGATGAAGCCAATGGTTGTTCCATATAGATTTCTTCATGCAAGTCCCCATGCAAGAAGGCAGATTTAACATCCATCTGATGGACTTCCCATTTTAAAGAGGCAGCAAGGGAAAGAACAAGGCGGATAGAATTCATTTTGGCAACAGGGGAGAAGGTTTCAGTGTAGTCAATGCCTTTAACCTGTGAAAAGCCCTTAGCAACAAGACGAGCTTTATGTTTATCAACTTTCCCATCTGGTCCATACTTGGTTCTGTAAACCCATTTACATCTAACAAGTTTGCGTCCCTTTGGTAGAGGAACAAGATCCCATGTATCATTTGCCAACAATGAATGATATTCTTCATTCATAGTTTCTTCCCAATGTGGATGGCCTGAAGCTTCTGCAAAGGTGTCAGGATCATGATTTACTGGAGCTTGAGCCAGTAAAGGAGAGGCTCTTTCAAATTGAGAACGTGTACGTCACTGATCTGTAGGATCACCGCAAGATCACCTGCTGCATCCCGAGTAGCACGGGCCCATCTTGGAAGTTGAGGATCCTGAGAAGGTGGGGGAGGATTGTCATCCTCACTTTCATCATCTGAAGAAGAAATGTTTTCAAAAGTAGAAGAGATAGGAAGAGGTGGCACATCCGCCGGACTAGGCTCGCAGGCCGATTTATTTTCATCAAATTTTACATCTCTTCTAATGATAACATTTTTGGACTTAAATGGAATAAGTCTATAACCTTTTACATCTTCAGAATATCCAACAAAAGTACATTTCTCACTCTCAGGTTCTAAAGCTTTATGCTTTTCATCTGGAATATGGGCCCATGCTTCACTTCCAAAAATACGAAAGTGACTTACATCTGGTTTAATGGAACTCCAAGCTTCTTCTGGAGTGATATTCTTCAAAACCTTAGTAGGAGTGTGATTTATTATATAATTTGCACAATTAATTGCTTCGGCCCAAAAACTAAGACTGAGTCCTTTAGATTACAGCATACAATTAGCCATTTCCTTTAAGGTGCGATTTTTCCTTTCAGCTACACCATTTTGTTGTGGAGTGTATGGAACAGTATGTTGCATTTGAATTCCATTTTCGGTGCAAAAGTTGATGAATGTGTTTTTAACATATTCTCCACCATTATCAGTGCTTAGCTTAAGAATTTGATGTCCAGATTGTTTTTCAACAAAGGCTTTGAAGGCCAAAAATGTGTTAAATACTTCGCTCTTGAGTTTTAAGAAGTATACCCAAGTGCGTCTGGAGAAATCATCAATGAAAGGTAAGAAATACTTGCAGCCAGAGAATGAAGGAAGTGGACCACATAAATCACTATGCACAAGCTGTAAAGGAGCTGAGGCGTGCCAAGAGGCACGTTTTTCAAAACTGTCCCGATGATGTTTCCCGAGTACACATCCGGAACAAACACCATCTCTGCAAGATACCATAGGAAGACCTGTCACCATATTTTCTTTACATAGATGTTGAAGGGAGCGATAGTTTAAGTGACCAAATCGCTCATGCCAAAGTTTGCTCACTTCATCATTATGAGCAACAAATACTGAGGGAAGATTTGATGACCCAAAGTTGTGAAACTTATACAACCTTGTGGAATCATCAACAATACTAGTAGCTAGAATCTGTTTAGGATCTCTTAGATCCTTGATTACAACATCATGAGGTGAAAATTCAACAATTTTACCTTCACCTGAATGAGTTATCTGATATACAGATAGAAGGTTGCTGGATAAGGTTGGAACACATAATACATCATTAAACCGACCATTGTCTAGATGAACAGTTCCAGTCCCTACAACATTAAGAGATCTATCATCACCAACATATATATTTTTGGTGTTACAATCATGTAAAGAAGAAAACATGGCTTTGTTTTTGGCCATGTGATAAGAGGCTCCAGAAACAATGAGCCACTCATGAGAATGAGAAGAAGAAGATACATTTAAAGCATAACCAGACTGAGATGATTGACAACGACATGCAGAAAGTGCCATTACTGAAGATGAAGTTGAAGTTGAAGTAGAAGAATGCTCCACATGGATGTTATGTTTCTTCATTGCGGCTTCCAAGGCTTCCATCTTCTTAAAGCATTTAGATTCTAAGTGCCCATCTCGATTACAAAAGTTAAAATGTCTATCAGTCTTCTTCCATTTGTTTTTATTGGTCTTATCATTTTGCTGAAATGATCTTTCATTTTGAGACTGAGTTTGCTTAGGACCCTTGTTTGGTTTAGGACCATTCTCTTTAGGATATGACTTCTTAGGATTCTTTAAATTTGGTTGCTGCTGGGCGGCTAACGCTTTCTTGGAAGAGTTTCCAAGATTAAGAAGACCAAGGTGTAAGAGTTTTTCTTGTTCTGTTATTAAAGAATCACAAAAAGAGTCAAAGGAAGGGGCCTTGTAGTCTTTTCCTTGACAAATGAAAGCTTCCCTTGTAGAATGGAAGGTGGAAACAAATACAGAGTAGGCTGGTCCCAACTTAGTAAGGATGGAATAAATAAGTTTACTATCTTCTTTCTTAACCTTAACACCTTCCAAGAGATATCTAAGGGTCTTGAATTTGGACAAGAAATCTTCAATGCAAGAAAAATTATTAGGATCCAATGTAAGCAACTCATTTTCAAATTGATGGGCTCTAATTTCATTTTTAATCCCAAAAACTTTAGTGAGTTGTTCCAATGCTTCATGAGGAGTTTCAAGTTCTGCAATATGGAATCTAAGATCAGGAGAAATAGACATCCCTATCAAACCACGTGCTTGATCTTGTCTATTTTCCCATTTTGCAACCTTGTCTTCATCTTTGGGTTTCTTCTCTTGGTCCGTGGCTATTCTGTAGAGACCTTTACTTCTAAGTAAATCTTCCATGTAGGATATCCATTGGAAGTAGTTAGTGCTGTCAAGAATGACTTGGAATGGAATTTCCATTTAAAAAAAAAACTGAAGCTGAAGATGCTGAAAGTAAGTGTTCCAATAGATAGATCTCGAAAAATTAGGCTGTTTTAAAAAAAACAGATCTGAAAAAGGCTTCCGGATGAAGAATTTGTGCGTACTTTGTCAGTCGGTCAATGACGACAAATATGCAATGCTTACCCTGTACCATGGGAAACCCTGTGATGAAGTCCATCGAAATACTCTCCCATTTCCCCTCCAGAATGGGAAGAGGCTGCAATAATCTCGCGGGATGGCTCATCTCTCCCTTGTTCCTCTGGCAAACATCGCACTCCTGGATGTGTTGGAGTACGTCCTCCTTGAGGCCCTTCCATGAGAAACTCTCCCTAATGGCCCTATAGGTTTTGGTAAACCCTGATGTCCTGCCAATGGTGAATCATGTTATGCCTAGAGTATCTTCTTCTTGCGCTGAGACCCCTCAGTCAAGAAGATCCGGTCCTTGTAATAGATGATCTCATCGACCACCCTGTATCTATCATCTTCCACCTGCCCATCCAGAACCTCACATGCAAACTTGTCCTTGGAATACTCTACTAAGAGTTGAGCCCTCGAGTCGGTATCCAAGCTCATACGAGACAACGTGGCTAGTCTATGTGAAAGGACATCTTCTACCACGTTGTTCTTACCCTTGACATACTCGATGTCAAAGTCGTATGCTTGGATCTTGCTGATCCACTTCTGCTGCCTCTCCTGTAGCTGCTTCTGCTCCAAAAAGGACTTGAGGCTATTGTGATCAGTCCTCATCCTGAACCTGTTACCCACCAAATACTCCCAATACTTAGCCAATGCATGCATGACGGCCAGCATCTCCTTGTCGTATATAGAATACAACATCTCGTGTGGAAGGAGCTTCTGGCTCTCGAAGGCTATAGGGTGACTTCCCTGCATCAACATTGCGCCGATCCCCTCCCCCGACGCATCACACTCCAAAACAAATGGCTATGTAAAATCTGGCAACGCAAGCACTGGGCAGCTGCTCATTACCTCCTTGAGCCTGTCAAAGGCTCGCTGTGCCGTATCTGACCAACTGAATGCCCCCTTCCTCGTCAAATCTGTTAGGGGTGCAGCAAGCTGCGAGAAACCTTTGACGAACTTTCGGTAGTAAGTACAAATGCCAATGAATCCTCGAAGTTCCATCACATTTCTCGGCTCCGGCGATTCTTTGATGGCCCTAATCTTCTCCTCGTGGACTCTCACTTCGTCCACCCCTATGATGTGTCCCAGATACAACATCTCCGTCAACCCAAACTCGCACTTGGAGAGTTTGGCATAGAACTGCTGCTCCTGCAGGATACGCAATACTGTCTCAATGTGCTGGAGATGCTCCTCCCAAGTCCTGCTGTAAATGAGAATGTCATCAAAGAATACCAACACAAACTTCCTCAAGTGACTACGGTAGATGTGATTCATGCAGGACTGAAATGTAGCGAGGGCGTTGGTTAGCCCAAAAGGCATCACCAAGAACTCAAAGTGCCCATAGTGACACCTGAAGGCGGTGTTGGGAATATCGTGCTCCCTCACGTGAATCTGATGGTACCCAGATCTCAAATTGGTCTTTGAAAAGAATTGTGCTCCCCTCAACTCGTCCATCAAGTCATCAATCCTAGATATGGGGTACCTGTTCTTCAGGGTCTTCTTGTGCAGGGCCCTGTAGTCAATGCACATCCTCAATGTATCGTCCTTCTTCTTCACCAACACCACAGAAGAAGCAAAAGGACTCATGCTCGGTCGAATGTGCCTAAGAGCTAGCAACTCCTAGATACCCCGCTCAATCTCGTCCTGATAGGCCTTGGGGTGCCTATAGGGGGTGGTGATCACTGCCTGTATGCTCTGCTCAAGCTCGATGGTGTGCTCAAACCCTCGATCCGGTGGCTGTCCTGGTGGAATCTCCCCAAATACTATGGCATACCGATCAAGGATGGATTGTATCTCTGGATGTACCGTTTGTCTTGTAGTCCTTGCCTTTGATGCTCGCAACTCCACTGCCCACTCTATGTCTCCCTTCCGGAAGACTGCCTCCATTCGATGAGCCGACATAGTCTAAGGCAGATATGTGTGTTGTCCCCGTATTTTCTCATGCCTCCCTGTCTTCTTATCATCCCACTCAATCTCTAGGGTCTTCCAATCCGTCGTGACCTTCCCTAGAGTGATAAGCCACTGAACACCCAGTGTCATGTTGGTGTCCGGGATATTGATTACGAAAAAGTGGTCAGTCAATATGTAGGTGCCCATCATCACTGAAAGCTCTGGAACATATCGAGCACATGTCATGGTCTTATCTCTTGGACCAAGACTGAAAACCCATTGAAGCGCTCTGTCTGAATACCTCTCTGCTCAACCATTTGTGCATCGATGAAGTTGTGGGTTGCCCCACTGTCAACCAAAACTGATACCTGCTGGCCACGTACTGTCCCTCGTATACGTAGCGTCAGATACTTGGGAACTCCTTGCAATGTTGCAAGGGCTCCTCCGATAGGTGCAAAAGATGCACTACCTGCTGCTGGCGATGGAGGTGGCAAAGGTCCCTGTATGGCATGGCTATCTCCTGCCTCCACATCATCATCCTCGTCATCCTCTTCTCCACTGCTCTCGGAGAAGACCTCAATAAAATGTGCTTTACCAACAACACATCTATGTCCTGGTGCCCACGGCTCCTGACATGTGAAGCACAACCGCTTCTTCTTCAGCTCCCTCTTGATATTGTCCTCGATCTGTACTCGTCCAGGATTCCCCTTTGGAGGTGGAACCCTCACATCCTTCCCCTTAGACTGAAAAGGCTGTCTTTGGGGGTAAGGTGTCCGGGTCCTGGGTAAGACATGTCCCGGGTCTTGCTGATAGCGTCCTGGAGCGTAGCTGGTTTAGTGGATCGGACTAGACCCTGAAGTGACTCTGCTAACCCCTCAACATACATATAGACCCTACGTGTCGTGGATAGGTCTGGCACCATCACGGAGACCCTCAAGAAATCTGCAATGTAGGTCTCTGGGCTCCTTGTCTGTTTGAGCATTGTCAGCTCAACAAAATGCTGCTCTGGATCCCTCTGATCAAATCACTCCATCAACCTCCTGGTAAACTCTGCATATGTCGTCATTGTAGAGTGCCCGAGTGTAACCATCCCGTGAAACCACCAATCTTGGGCCTCGCCATCTAAATGCAATGTTGCCGGCTTGATGGCCTCTGCCTCCAACATCTGGTTAAGTTGGAAATAAGTGTCCAGTTTCTCCACCCAAGACTTTGTCGAACTGTTTAATGAACCATCAAACGTAGGCAAGTGGAATCTACTTGCTGCACGGTGGGTGTCACCATCATGGTAATGCCGATTTCCTCTGTGATGATCGTGGGGCCTACTATCCCGTTGGAGCTGAACAAAGTCTATAAATGAGAGAGCATCCCTGAACTCCTACCCATGGGCCTGGTACTGTACAAAATAATCGCCCATATGGCCGGGCTCTGCCTCCTGCTGGGCTCCGACCCCCATGTCTGCTCCTAAGAACGTGGGCATGGTAGAGTGTGTAGGGACATGTGAGACTACCTGCTGCGCAGTATCACGCTGCTCTGGCAAATGATGGGATGCACCCGATCCCTCACCAATCTGAAAAACCCATGGGCTCTCATGCTGTCTAGCCTCTACTGCTGTGAATCTCTGTCCCATCACCTCAATCTGCCTTGACAGATCTTGCACTGATTTGAGGAGTATATTCGCAAATCTTTTCCCGTCCTCATCCACCATCTACTCTGCGTCCACCACCGGCTCTTTCTGTTCTGCGTCAACCATCGACTCCTCCTATTCTACGACCACCACAGAGCACAGTCTCCCTCTTCGTAGGTATTCTCCAACCTATGTCCAGTGCCTTTGTATCTCCTACCTCTGTAACAAATGTAGGGTTTTTCCCCTGGTGTCATAGATTGCTAGCTCCACAAGCTGAGCCAGATCTATGCTCTGATACCACTGTAATATCCCTAACCCGGAATATTCCTCAAACCCCAGCGAAACTGCAACAAATATGTGCAAATGATATAATAACCCAGAAATGACAAAATAACAGTGGCACAACATATAATAATGTAAACAGGGAATATAAGCAGATACTCAAGAAATGCAGCGAGAAATGCTAAGCCATTTTATTATACTGAGCAATAAAATGAGTACAAGAGGTGATCAGATAGATGGCACCTCGACTTGCACAAGACAAGTGAAGAAATACTCTCAGAATAACAAGGAATGGCCTCTCTGCGTGGATGCTGTTGGAGAACTGTCGTGCTGCTGCTGTTGCTAGAAAATAAATAATGATTTGGGGTTGCTCCCCTCCTCGAAAAATGCTGAAACTCTGGAATCGTGCTCTACTCCAGAAACCTAGAAAAACCCAGAAAGCTTTCCTGGAATAACTGACCTCCGAAAATTGCTCCCTTGGGGATCTGCGCAGTCTCTCAATGCTCTACGCTGCCACTGAAGAAACCCCACCAGGACTCTCCCTGAAACTTTGCCAAAATCCTCCAAGATGCAAGGGCTGGTCCCCTGCTCAATCACTCAGCATAAATCCTCCTGCAAAAACCCCAATCCAACACTACTGCTAGAAAGAATTGCGTCCCTCTCCTAGTGTTGCGCAGTCCTCCAAAACGCTGCTGAAACTGCTGTTGTAATGCTGATAAAACTACTGTTGAAATGCCAAAGGAAATACCTTGCCCGAGCAGGCACTCGAAGTCCCCCGGGGCTAAGGGTGAGATCACCGAACGGAGACACTCGATGCACTAAACTGTGCTGTAGATTAGCTAAATAGCCAGCGTGCTCAAAATTCAAAACGACTAGCTCAAAATGCACATAACTGAATGATCCAAAATGAAGGGGATCCTCTCTGTTTTATAGCTACTGCCTTTCACAATCCCTAGGCTCACCTCCTCTTGCGTGATTCCTCTCTTGCCACGTGTTCTTTTCCCCCTGCGCAGTCCTTCCATGTGTCTGCATGGGCCCATTTCTTGTACCCCTTTGGCCCCCTTGGCTCCCCTTTAAGTTACAACGTTGTGCTACTAGGAAGTGACTTTTTATTCTTAAAGTGAGTTAGGTCCCCCGTCCTCACTTTTTTATTTACAAATAACTATAGAAGGCAAAAATTGGACAAAATCGAATATTCCAATTAGCCATGGCTAATTAGGAATATTACAGAAGAAGAGCTAGCGCAGTTCGCAAGAGGATAAGTGGCCACTCCTTGTGAGCCGTTGATGATGATGCAGAGACAGGGAACCCCAAGCGAGCAGCAACAGGCGATCTGACAGGGGCGGAAGAGGAAGTGAGTAGTCCTGAGATTGATTGGCTTTAAAGCCACGGACAGAGACAAAGAACAGAGGACACCGAGAGGAAGAACTAGAAGGAGATGAAGACAGAGAAAAGAAAGGATAGTGAAGTAAGAAGAAGAAAGACAGAGAGCCGAGCTGACCTGTAGCATAAGGCAGCATCGAGCAATCCCTAAGAGGACCTGTTGGGAGTTGAGCACCACATTGGGCTCCTCCCATTAGAGACCAGAGAGGTCAAGTTCTGGTAAGGAAAAGAGTCTGTGTACTCTAGTGGCTTGGGGGATCCAAGAACCACCCTACCAAACATTGTTCTATTTCAGGAGACTCAATTTGAGCTCCTCATTGTAATTCTCTGCTTTAAGGACACAATAAAAGAAAGCCACTGCTGAAAGTTGGATCGGAGACGTAGCCCTGGAGGATAGGGGGAACTCCTTATTAATTGTTGTGTTCTGTATTTGCTTACTGTGTTTCTCTTGCTATTTTCCATCTTCCAGTGTCTGTGTATTTGGCAATCTGATCGATCCGTTGCCTAAAATAACATAGACACACACCAACACGAGTCTGTAATACTTTCATTCAATAATTAAGTAACTAAGGTCACTCAAGGGTGATTTTCAGATCAATGATCCTGGGAGCAAGGGAGAGCTTTTAGGCATAAAAGAATAGATGTGGACCATTGAGTGATAAGGAGGCTTTTCTGTTTTAAAACAGAGAAAAGCTAGAATGGATAAAGTCTGCCACATATGTACATATGCATGCATGTAGAGCTTTAGGGCTTTAGTGAGTGATTTAAAGAAAGGATGTGATCGATCCAATCCAAAAAAAATTCTCATATAAACGTATGTAAGCCTACGGGTAGGAAAAAGGAGGCCACTAATAGGAGAATCAGGCCTATGTATGTGTGTGAGCGAGATCGAGGAGTCTCCAATGAAACCCTGCTTTTATATTAATATATATTCTGAGTTATTTCCTAATTGTGCTAATATATTTAAGAAGTATTTTGTGAAAGAATTGTTATGAACTCGTAGGTTCTGCAATGAATTACAGACAGAGTTCTGAAGTATGCAGGGGCATAATATGCTTCAGAGATGAATCATGAGGAATCATTGAATCCAAGTGGAAACCAGAGGTATCTCTGGAGAGGGATTGGAACATTAGAGTGGCGTAGCAGAAGCAATGAAGGCCGGAACCTTTAAAGAAGCAAATCACCGGAGAATTGAGGAAATGTGAAGGATTTCCAAGTAGCAGCCGTTGGATCTTCCAAGATCAACGACTACGATTGGATCGCTAAATCGCAATCAGAATGTGCCTTGATGATTTGCATAGAGAAAATGGCGATTAATCAGGATCGTGGCCAAATCAACGGTCACAATTAAGTCGCGCATCGGCGATCGGAGGCGCAAGGGCAACAATTTAGTGGAATTGCGATATCGCCGATAGCAATATCGGCGATCGGCGTTGGCTACATATCGGCGATCGGGAGGTTGGGCTATTGACGAAAGTAGAGTAGAAGAGGCGGATCCGACGAGGACATGAATGCTAGTATATGGAATTTGAAGTCCGTAAAGAGTGGAATTCCTTTGTATTCTATATGGTTAATATTTCCGATAGTTTATAGGAAGCATCCCTCTTAACGTTAAAGCATATGTTAACTGATCCGGTAGTCGGAGATCGGAGTCGGAGGAGGGGTGATAGCATATATATGGATGGCCGTTGAACAAGCCGATATGCGATTGTGATGGGGTTTTAACCTCGGAAACCGTGCGAGCCTGTACGGGAAAGTGGAAATATGTATATTGTGTGTTAATCATTTGCATAAGGATTATGAAAGAGGAAAATAGTGCTGATAGTGGTTTATGTGCTATGTATATATATATGCATGCATGAAGGATTATAAAGGCTCCGAAGGGGTTTTGAGTCCCGATAAGAGGTAAAGGCGGGGTGATTGAAATTCCTATACATAGGAACGTTGAATGGGCCACTTGACCCTTTATGGTCTGTAGATTTAACTCCTTCGTTGAGTTAAATATCCTGGGACAGTTGTGGATGCATCATTGTGTTGAATGCACACTATGGGTATATGTGCGAGTGGGTATTGACTCGCACCATTAGATACCAGAGGTATCTCTGGAGAGGGATTGGAATAGTAGAGTGGCACAGTAGAAGCAGTGAAGGCTGGAACCTTTAAAGAAGAAAATCACCGAAGAATTGAAGAATTAGCGGAGAAATTCCAAGTAAAAGGAATTGGGAGAAACGTAAGCAACGCTCAACAGCCGTTGGATCATCTAAATCAACGGCCAGGATCAAGTCGGGATGGCGTAAGCCTTGTGAAACATTGGCACGACCCTTTGGAATGGAGCGATCACGATCTTGCGATTAAAAGCGAATCGTCGGATTAAGATCTGGATTGACGATCTAGATCTAATCGCAAATCGTGTTATCGACGGGTTCGAGTGGTAGTGATCGGCCAATGCATATGCAGTATCGCTGATAGCGATATCGGCGATTGGCGTTGGCAATATATCGGCGATCGGTCTCAAGGCAATAGGCCTATCGGCGGAGTGGAGCAGCTCAAGGCGGCCCTGATGTTGGTATAAACGCGGGTCTATAAAATTTAAAGTCCGGTGTACGCAGTTGGAAGCGAAATTTTTGTAATTGCACTAAAGTGTGGGCGAGCCTTTTAAGGCATATATATTATGTTAACGACTTTCGATAGTTATATCGGATTCGGAAGAGGGGTGATAGCATATATATATATGTATGGCCGTTGAACAAGCCGATATGCGATTGTGACGAGGTTTTAACCTTGGAAACCGTGCGAGCCTGTACGGGAAAGTGGAAAGATGTATATTGTGTGTTAGTCCTTTGTATAAGGATTACAAAAGGGAAAAGCGCCGATAGTGGTTTATGTGTTTCATATATATATATATATATAATCCCATGTTATAAGGGGAAGGATATATGTATATGCGTGGATGAAAGGTTCCGAAGAAGAATTTAAGTCCCGATACGAAGCATATAAAGGAAGACTTTAATCAAAGCCTCATTGAAGGCTTGGAGATTATTTAGGAGTCCCGATAGAGGGTTACAGCGGGGTGATTGAAGTTCCTATACACAGGAACTTATAAATGGGCCACTTGACCATTTATGGTTTGCAGTTTTAACTCCATCGTTGAGTTAAATATCCTGGGACAAGTGTAGATGCATTATTGTGTTGAATGCATATTGTGGGTAAGTGCGGGTGGTATTGACCTGGACCACAGAGGTGGCCTTCACGCGCCTTAAGAGGGTCATGAGCAGCTGTCTAGTCTTAGCCTTGTTGGATTTCACGCGACCATTTGTGCTGGATTGCGATGCGTCTGGTGAAGGGTTTGGGGCCGTTTTGACACAGGGGGGCCATCCTATTGTGTTTGAGAGCAAGAAATTGCAACCTCATGAGCGGTCGTACTCTGTGTACGACAAGGAGATGTTGGCAGTGATGCATGCACTGGCCAAATTCAGACAATATTTAGTGGGTAAATGATTCAAAGTGAATATGGATCACAACAGTGTTCGCTTCCTCCTTGAGCAACAATCCTTAGAGGAGAGGCAACAAAAATGGGTGAGTAAGCTCCAAACTTATGAATTTGAGATAGAGTATGTGAAGGGCAAACACAATGTGGTAGCAGATGCCCTCTCTAGGAAACCAACAATGCTGTCTTTGATGGATGTCACGCAGGATTGGAAGGCTCAACTATTGGTTGAGTACTCGAAGGATAGGCAAACTTACGACATTTTGGATGGCATGCACCGGGATGACCGATTCCGGATGATGGATGATGTGATTTACTACAATGACCGGATCTATTTAGTGCCAGGATAGGAGACGATCATGCAGGCAACCCATGATTCTCCACTAGCAGGGCACGTAGGTTTCCTCAAGACATACCGTGCTATCAGGGAGAGGTTCTCTTGGTTGGGACTTAAAGGAGATGTTCTAAAACATGTGAGGTAGTGTGTGGATTGCCAAAGAAACAAGGTGGAGTTGGGCACCCGGCCGATTTGCTACAGCCGCTCCCCATTCCGGAGAGGAAGTGGGAGAGCGTATCCATGAATTTCATCACCAGACTTCTGGTAGCGCAGGGGCGAGACTGCATCTATGTGGTGGTCGACAGACTGACCAAGTTTTCCCACTTTGCTATCTCGTCGAGATCTTTAGCTTCCCAGGTGGCCGAGTTATTCTTTCGGGAGGTTTTCTGGTTGCATGGTCTCCCCAAGACCATTGTGAGTGACAGGGACAACAGATTTATGGGGGCTTTTTGGCAGGAGTTGTTCCGGCTAGTGGCCACAGCACTTACACCCAACACAAGCGATCATCCCCAAATCGATGGGTAGACAGAGATTGTGAAGAAATGGCTAGAAGGGTACCTGCACAACTACGCAACTGGACAACAAAGAGCATGGGAAAAGTGGCTACATCTGGGGGAGTTCTTCTACAACACGACTTATCACATGTCCATCGGTATGACTCCTTTCCAAGCACTTTATGTGTATGATGCACTTTCTTTTTCTGACATGGTGTTTGGAGATAGCAAGGCCCCAAGGGCAAAAGGATTGGGTTCAAGAGAGCTAGGAGATTCTCTGAGCTCTCAAGGACAACTTACAAGTGGCCGAGAATCAGAAAAAGGTATATGATGATAAACACGGGGTGGAGAGACGCTTTGAGGTAGGGGACATGGGCTACCTGCGCTTGCAGCCACACAGACAATCTTTGCTCAAGCAGAAGGGAGCAGAGAAGCTTTACCCATAGTTTTGTGGGTTGTATAAGGTGGTCCGGAAGGTGAGAGAAGTGGCCTACGAGTTAGAGCTACCTAAGGAGAGCCAAATTCACAATGTGTTCCATGTCTCATGCTTGAAAAAGGCATTGGGGCAACATATTACAACAATAGTTGAGTTGTCTCCCTTGGATGATGATGGGCACTTATTTTTGACACCTGAGATCATATTGGAGACCTGGGAGAGGAGGTTGAGAAATAGCGTGGTCAGGGACTACCTATTCAAATGGAAGGATTTGCAAGGAGAGGATGCCACATGGGAGAGTGAAGAAATCTTGCAGCATCCAGTTTTGCAGTTGCTTGGGGACAAGCAACATTCAGGAGGGGAGGACTGTAATGTCCCTTCCTAATTTTTTCCCAAGGAAAGGGAAAAACCATTTTTGACAATTTTGTTATTTTTGGTGGAAGAACTTAGGAGAAAGGGGGTCTATGTGCTTTTTATTGGATTGTGGAGGCCACTCACCCACCCAAAATACACACCCCTTGGAGGCAACTCGATTTTCCTAAGTGGGGGATCAAAATATTTGATGGGACTCACTTGGGGCCCAAGGGAGTAAGCATAAATAGAAGGAAGTGAGTAGCATTTGGGGCCTTTTGATGGTTTGAGAATCCATTGTTGCTTTGGCTGTTTAGCTAAGCTACAAGTGTTGTTGATGCAGGAGCATTCAACCCAATAATGTCATTGTATTTTAGTAGACATAGGGGTATTGTGTTTTTAAGGGAGTTGTTCTCCTAAGTGTAAATTAATGTAATTATTTAGGCTTTTGAGTGATTTTAAAGAGAATAGGATTTAATTGAATATAGTGAGACATATTTGTAAATGATCTGGAATGTAGGAGAACATGAGAGATTTAGGATAGTTGAGAGATAGAGGGATTTGAGAATTAATTGTAAAACTTAGATTAGGAGTTTGTTCATGAATTTATGGATTAGAGAGGAGTTTTAGGAATAAGGAAGAGATTTAGGAATTTTGTTAAGGAATTTATGGATCTAAACTAGAATTGGTTTTAGAATCCCTTTGTATAAATCTAAGCCTAAAACAGGTAGAGTCGAGGTGAATACACAGAGGAAGAGAAGAGACAAAGGATCTTAATGGGCATTGAACGGTCGCAGAACCAAGTAATGGTTGAATCGTCTGTGAGTAAAGAACTCACAGAGTTAAGCCAGGAGGAGTGTGCAGCGGAATAGCGAAGGACGAGAAACCCCGTAGAAACTCAAAAAACACAAGAAACATTGAAGAATGGCGGAAAAAACCCAAGTGAAGAGAAGGGCGAAAGAATAAAGTATGGTGCACAGGATCCGTTGGATCTTTAGGATCAACGGACAAGATTCGATCGCAAGAGAAATGAACTAGCCTTGAAGTGTTGCGAAGTGTGATCGCTCTGATATATCGCATCGGAGGAAAGCAACAGGACCAGTGAATGAGGGCCTTAAGCAATCCCTGATTGTGATCAAGCGATATCAAGCGTGGACCGTCGGATCAGGAAGAAGAACAACGGTGGAGATTTAGTCTAAGTACTGGCGGAGATAGAAGATGGGTATCGATTTGGACTGTAGGACCTAAAGACCTCGTCATCCAACGGATATCGGGCCGTAAGTTGATCGAGTGTTAACCATAAGGGGTGGACCCGAACTTTTATAAGTTGGGAGTTTATAATGCCCATCAGACCCGAAAAGACGTTAACCCTCGCGTAACTTGTTCACCCGAAATCACTGTAGAGCATCGGATCAAGCGGATCTTGATCAACGGTTGTAAAGCGTCAGGGAAGTTTGTTGATTGGGAAGGAGTACAACCGTCGGATCGAGGATAAGATCGACAGTGGAGAAGGGTCGCGACAAAGGCATTGAGATTGCGAACCCGATAGAATTATATAGCGCAGTTTGTAGTATTTGAAATTCGGCAGTGTAATCGCATATCGGAAGCGAAAGGTTCATGTGTAGTGTGACCGCGGAGAGCCGATACCCAATTGCGATAAAGGCATGCATCGGAAAGTGTGCAAGGGCTGTAAAAAGGCGAAAAGGTATGGTTTATGCATGTTTATGGTGATTTCTATTATATAAACATTATAATAGAATATAGCACGATATGAAGGATTTCTTGTGTAAGTCCAAAGGAATGAGTGGGATTTAGTTTAATATGCGGATATATATATTTGGGTTAACAAAAGGTTAACGAAGGTTTAGAGGGGTGATTAAGTCTCGATAGATGGAAAATGAGTTTCGATATAAAGGAAAGGGCAGATTAATGGTAGACTTTGTTTATCTATAAATCATTCTACAAAGTTTAAGAAAGGGGCCTTAAACTTTAAAAATTAAAGATTTGACTCCTTAGTGAGTTAAAATTCCTGGGACAGATTAGATATATGTATAAGACATGCATACTATGGGTGAAAGTAGGGGTAACCCTGTGTCATTTTGTATCAGAGCATAATTGTTATTGAAACAATTGATAGCAGAACAGAATAAGGGAATTCTGTAGAAAAGGACTTAGAATAGAGTTATGTGTTTTAAGATTTATATGCAGGCAAGAGGGGATCAGATTCTAATCTGACAAATAGAAGGTACACAGAGGTGATGTGTAGCAGATGCAAGAAACAAAGGACAATCCACTCAAAATACAGGTGGAATGTTGGAACAAGATCATGCAGAGATCTTGAAGGTGAGATGACATGTTTTGTTTTGATTTGAATACTGGAGAATATGTGGTTTTTATATGGTTGCACAGGTGACAGCATAAGGAGGTGAAAAGATTGCAGCAAACCTAGAGCAAGGAGTGCTCAATTGGTTCCAAAGGAAAGAACCAGAGAGATGCTACAAGACTGAGCTCAAAGGAGAGAAGCTTAGTGAGGCATATGTAGCAAGGAGGAGATTTGTTACTGCAGAGGTATTGTTGCAGATCACAAAGGTAATTCCATAGACGATGTGGGTAGAATTGCTAAGCAATGAAGGAAGCTGGTAAGACTTTCTAAGCGAAAGAAGAAGTGGTTAGAACCAAGTATTTCATGGTGATTGAAATACAAGAGGACAATTGTGTTCTTGAGAAGGTGCAGATGAGTTGAAGCCTAGAAGGAGTAGAGAAGAGTGCTCAAAGGAGGTTCTTCTAGAGATAGAGAACCAATTGCTTGCCAAAAGACCAAGTACAGATGAACACTTGGTGAGGTAAGTGGCAACAGGGAGGACCAGCTGTTGCAGAGGCTTTAGTGTAGCTCATAGTGAATGAGTGAGGAACTCATGAAGATGGAGAAGAATATAGCTACTGATAGTCATAGCAGAGGTTCTGAGGAAGACCACAGCAAAAGAAAGATGAAGAAAGAAAATGCCAAGGCAAATGGCAAGAGGATGAGTCAAGAGGAAATTGACAAAGAGATTGCTGAGATGAAAGAACAACTCGATGTATTGATAATGCTGCTAGAGGAAAGTCGTTGGGTATTAACGAAGAAGCCAGTGAAGTGGCATAAGTTGCAAAGAAGGCTACAACAAAGGCAAGTATAGTGGCTGATGGAAAACTCAGAGAAGCTGAGTTGGAAATGGAAGTGTCCATTTGTGAACCAGAGCAGGGTGAAGTTCTGGGTGAAGATGAAGACTTGAAGACTGAAACTTCAAGTGAGACCAAAAGGTTTGATGATTTTAAATCTGATAATTTGTGTATGTTTACAGGTGAAACATGTGAAGAAGGACAATTTGCTAGTATTATCATAAAGAGGGAAGAAGATAGACAGAATCTAAACTCTGTTTTAAAAGAGGAAGTAGAGAAGGATATCAAGCAATCAAGTAAAGGATTTGATGAGATTGAGGAGAAGACCATCGAAATATTTCTAAGTCATGTAAAGGACTTGGAACAACAAGAGGAATTGGTGATTGAATCATCAAATGAGATGATGAGGTCTCGTGGTTTTACAACGGACATGTTGTGTATGAATGCAGGTATTGCAGAAGATAAACCATTTTATGGAAATCTCTTGAATGAAGCTGAAAATTGCTAGGTAAAGTATGATGATCACTGCCTTTCAAATGAAGATCAAGTTGAGTTATTACAGCAAAAGGAGTTCATAAATTCCATGCTTAATGGAGGAAATATCTTCAGTGGGGATGAGACAATTATGTCCTATGATAAGAAATTTACTATTGAAGAGAATAATGAGGAATTGATTTTCTTAAATGATCAAAGGGAGAGTGATGGACAAACATCTAAAACTATCAAAAAGATGGAGGATCATAATTTTATTTTAATCGAGAATGAAGAAATAGTGTCAATAAGTTATGCTTGTGACAAAGAAGAAGATAGTGAGGATTGTACAGAACTTTTGGGAGAAATTCCAAGTGAGATGGCAAATTTGTGGCAGGAGTTAAGTCTTTTGGAGAAAAGGCTAGAAGACCAAAAAGTAAGTGTTCAGGTTGTAAAATCAGAATTGAACGAGAATGAAGAAGTTCACTACAGTGGACAGGGACAGAAAGACATCATTAGAACAGAGGGTGTGGAGGAGAGACTAGTTGATAGTCTCATGAATTCTTTTGAGAATTCAAATCAACATACTGATGTGTTGATAGAGGAGGAAACAGAGCAGCAAGCTGAATTGTTGCCAAAGGAGGTGTTGTCGCACAGACTGTCACGACAACGCTCAGACCGGGGGCTGGCTGTCACTCTGATCCCCGATCTCTCTGTTTAAGCTTGTCTCCCGCGGCTAAGGGGGATAGACCCTCAAAGGAAATGGACGACCAACTGAGAACCATTTGGTTTGGGAGACACGAAAGAGAAAAGCACTAAAGGGATTTGTTCAATTTGATGGACCAGTGCCTTATGGGTTTGACGTTTAAGTGATTATTTACTGTATGTTGCAGAGATGTAAACAGTTCACAGCAATCATAACAATGCAAGATATCCAGTAAACTCACGATATTTTTAACGATGATCTGGCAATCTAAAAAATAAACTTCGAAAGATATGACCATGCACATTAACCAGATATTATATTCAAGCATGCCAGATAAACATTAATCCCAAAATTTTAGCCTCCGCAAGAAAAATAGAATGTGATGAGATACCCAGGCTAAGACTTTAACTGGCAAAATCTTTCCACGATAAATATTTTTATGCTTTTTTTTTAGGCAAAAAACCAAAACTTTAAAACTAGATGAAAAATCTAAAGCTATTTTTTAAATGAAAAGA
>APFE030162563.1:0-14371 GCA_000404065.3 Pinus taeda | reverse complement strand
TAGGAGATTTTCAGGTTGATGTCATCTCGTCATGAGTGAATTGTAGATACAAGAACCTTATGGGATGATGAAGAATGAAATGAATTTGGAAGACATGCAAAGGAAATTCTTGTAGTAAGCATGCAAGTCGATCCATCAAGGCAAATCAAAGGGACACTAACTTGTGACCACAACCTAAGACTTGAGATCATTGAAGATTCCTATCACCAAGATATGAGGAGGTGGAAGACAAGAGTATGCTCAAGAAGACATCACTCACAGCAGCAGCAACGGCTTGACACTGCCACAACATCCAAGCAATTTACATCAGCAATGCCATGTCATGTCTTGTCATGAGTTGTCATATGCCACATCATCATTGTGGAACATGTATATTATAGTCAAATGTATTGTAAAGTGGAAGTCCAAAGGATACACATGAATATTGAGAGTCATGTAAGTTGAAAAGTTATAGGAAGTTGAAAAGTCATGAGGGTAGTCAAAGAGTCACAAAGGGGAAGCATCATCCCTTGGTTATATATACCCCCTCATTATACGAGCAAAGGACTTTTCACCTTCGCTTCCCTCGCAAGGCATTAGAGAGATCATCTAGTTCTTTGAGGAGCAAGGAGTGGCTCTAATGTCCCACTATTGGGGCTAGTGATGTACATTGTAAACATGTGTCTTGGAACTTTTGCTCAATAACAAAAGCCTTTTAAGGTCAGCACGTTCTTCATGCATGGATTATGAATGTTTGTAAGACTATTTTGTGGATGTTTGTATTTCATGTTGGCTTTCACATGTACTAAGATAGTTGAACTATTTCAGTTATTTTAGTGCTTATCTCATTGAGAATGTGTTGTAATGGTTGTTATCGATGTCCCATCCATGTGGACTATTCTGTGAGATACTAGACAGATCTTTCCTTAATGTTGGTTGTAATGACTGTCACATCTGCTATGGACTATTCCATTGGATGTTAGCAGATCTTTCTAGTTCATGTGTGTCTCTTATTGGTTGGTACTATTGCCTCTCGCTTAGAGGCTCACTTTTCTCCCCCCTTTGCAGTAGAAGAACCTTAACACAGTTGCAATTTCACACTCACTAGGCACACCTCCCTTGCTTTTCGAAGACACCATTGCATTACTCTCTTGTGCTGACAACTAGGGCCAAGGAAAATATTTAAGGATTTGGAAATTGGTCCTTTATACCGGATGGAACTCCTACACCAAATGATGTAAGGTCTGATTGGGACTTCATATCATGGAGATCTCCTTGGTTGACGTATTTATAGCACCATCAATAAAATGGTGCTAGAAGGAGGGCCAGACGACAGGTTGCGCCTGTTGAGTTTGGTTTGAATCTCTTATTTAAAATGGCTCTTCCCCAAATCATAATCCCAGGATTTTTTCTAAAGAGCTTAATTGTATCATCCCTGCGGAAGTTATTCATAACATATCTGAATTTAAGTTCGATGATGAGGGTGAATCAAATTTTCTTGAACATTTGTTTCAAGTTATCAATATTTGTCTTTCTCACATAATATGTTCCAAATACGTCATGCCTAGATTACTCACCCTCACATTTGAAGGTCATGTTAATCGATGGTGCCATACATTACCCATTGCTTCTATCCATTCATTTGACCAGCTTACTAAGATGTTTCATAAAGCCTTCGACAAGTATAACTACTGAGATGTTTGTGGAAGAATAAATCTTTTAAGAATAAATCTCGATGAATTAGTTGAGGATTTTTCTGATCGATCCCTTCACCTTTGTTATGAAATTCCTAAAAAACATCTGAACTGGGATTTCTTGAAATAAGGGTTTGAGCACTTGGTTCTTGTCTCTTCATATGGTGAACCAGAACCTACTGATTTTTCCACTCCCCCAACTCTTGTGAATCATGAGTCACCTCAAATTTTAAAGAATGACCTTACTTCCCCTGTTGTTCTTTGTCATCCTCCATTTTTAGTCCTGATGTGGGTGCCTCCTTACAGTGGTTGTAAAACTAGAAAATCTGCAAATAAAATATCCATTCCATCTTCTCATTCTTCTTCTTCTTTGCATGATTCAGATTCAATGGAGGAAATTCCATAATGGCTCATGAAGCTTACAATGAAGACTCACTCCTCCATTCCACAAGATGATGTCACTATTCATAACCCTAGTCTCAAAGCTAATCCATATTTGTGTTATCCTCTATGCTCTACACATCTTGACTCCTTATACCATGACTTGCTTAATCAATCTGCTCCACCAATTGGTTCTTCACATTCTCTTGATTCTCAAGTTGTTGGCTCAAATTTTGATCAGGTATAAAACGGTCACATTACGTAGGTAGAGGAGCATAAAGGTGAAGACGCTTTCAATCTTTCCTCTCTTTTTCAGAATGTTCCAAGTCAAGATATTGTGTTTATGTTCATGAATGATTGCCAATTTGCTAATATCGGTAGAGAATCCAATGCAATAAATTATTTCAATCAATCCTTTTCCTTGGGCATTCATCATTCCGATATTTCTGTATGATGTGACGAATGCCCAATCACATCATATGATCTTTCAATTTCTCATGAAGATTTTAATTTATATCTAAAATATGGTTAGGTCAAAGAAGATATCAAAAATTCCTCTTCACCTTAATATCCCTTGTGTCCTACCATTTTCAACGCATCTACTTGCGACGAAGAGACTCCATGCTCTTCAGTTTCTTCATCCGATGAATTATCCCCTCGATTGACACAAGGCAATGAGGTTGTCCATGATGAAATTGAAAACTATCAAATCACAGAGAACCCTTCCCACCCCTCATCATATCTTCTCTTGCATAAGGACAACTCTTCAAATCATCTTTCTCATGAGCTCTCACCGATTCACTTATCTTTGAATTTGCAATCCAAAGAGTCTTCCAATTTGAGAAATTTGATTGTTGAAGTTGAAAAATATGGTTAAATCTGTGACAGAGATGGTTGATATCCAATGAGAAGTGTTCTTACTAAAACCAGCAATAGAAGTTATCCTCAAACCATGCATGATCTGGTTCAAGCTCCATAATGCGATTCTATAATCTTGGGAAGTTCCGAGACCTGCCAGGGGGTCGAGGCACTTCAAATTTCGTTGATGCTTATCATAGGATCTCGTGAATCTGGTAATCCCCCCATACTAAGTCAAATCAGGTTTCTCTCGCACAACCCATCTCTTTGCATGATTTCACTTGATTTAAATTTCCTTGTGAAAAATGTTTGGTATTGTGGGTATGACCTTTCAAATTTTCAAGATTTTACTTCTGATCAAATTCAAGAATTTATTACAGTTCATTCATCTTCGTGCAATTCTCTCACATCAAAATTGGGTTGGGAATGTGAATCTCTCAAAGAGTCATGGAATTGCGAAGTTGATCATTCCAAAGACTATATTTTCCTGAAGGAATCATACTTATTGAATTTATACCTTAATGGTCATCTCCTCGGTCTTCTTGACAATTTTATATTGCAAATTTGTCCTCTCATCACACCAGAAATCCTCTTAAGTAATAATGAATGCACAAGTTGTCACGCGAATCAAGTTCTTCTCCGTTCACCATGTCCCAACTGGTCTCATGGATTTGTGGTATTAGAAACCTTTTTAAACTCTTTTTATGACTACGATGCTTGTACAATTTGTCACCAGTTGCAGGAAAATTGTCTATCATATTTGGCTCAAAAGGAACTTGGTTCGCTTGTTCAAAGCATCCACGAGACTATTCAAAAAAAAATTCTTCGCTTACTGCAAACTGGGAATTTGATGCCTTTAATCAGCTCATCTGATAATTTTTCTATCTTTGGTGACTGTCATTCAATTTATCACTTTCCCATCAGCACATCCAATGACGATCACACCCCTTAATATTCATTGTTCAACATCTCTCTATTCATGTTTTTGTCAAGCAGGCAAGGCACTTTAGCCTTCACTGATGGATATGGTAGGTCTTCATTGTCTTGGCATGACTATTGGTAATGATCATATCTACTTTCCCTTACAATATTCCCATCGTGATCTCACTCCTCTAATTGAAAATTCATCTTTTCCAATATTACGGGGTTTTCAAGGGGGGCATCATGAATTTTACGATCCAATCATTGAATGGTTGTGTTGTATCTTATTTTTTCCTCTTTGATTTGGACCTAGAACAATGAGGTAGTGAATTCTACCCCAAGGAGTCTTGCAAGTTTTGACAATGTAAAAACCATCATGTAGGGGTTTTGTTTCATTCAATGTCATTAATGGAATAATTTTGCAAATGGATTTTCATCTAAGTACAAACTACATTTTTATACTAGATGTCACTAAGAAACATCAAATTGTCAGTGCATTCTTTCCATGCTTCAAAGCTGGTTATGGATGGGTAGTGTTGAACTGTGTTCCTGCCCCACGGTCAATAGTGTATATTTGAAGGTTTTAGAGAACTTAATTAAGGTTGAAGAAACATGTCCTTCAGGCAGTCATGTCAAAGCTATCCAAAGTATGTTGATATATCTTAGCTCTAAATGTTTAGATATTTTTGTGGGGTGAAAAATAGAGGTTTTTTATTGCACAAGAATAGACTTGTGTCAGAAAGAAACTACTTTATATTTTAATGCAATGCTTCCAATTCACCCAATGCAATATATGGAAAGTTCAAGAATTGGTTTGATATACATTTATTAATGGAGGATTGATCCAACAAGTGTGAACATTCATAAAGGTTCTTTGAACTTAATTCAGAAGCTAGAGGAGTCCATATATTTTTGAGTTTTTCGTAGATCCAAACATCACTATTGAACGAGAAAATATTCTTATTGATACAATTAATCATGTAGTAAATTTTCTTCAAAATGAATAAAATTTGAGCTCTGTCATGATGTAACTAAAGGCAGAGGGGTGCTACCTGTAGGCTTCAAAGTTTGAGAGCAACACAATTGTGAATTTCGCTCGCATTCTGGTGTTGTCTTCCTTTTTGTTTGTCGTGACAAAGTGAGTGAAGGTCTAGACTTTGTTGATCATGTTGGGAGAGCCGTAGTGATAACAGAGATCGAAGTTACCAACAGCATCTTTTAAGGATCCCATTACATCAGCAATGGACTCTCATCAAAACAGGTTGTGCTCATGGTTGTGGGAAAACAATTGAGGTCCCACAATTTGTATTGGCTCATATGTGGAACCAAGGAAAAAGCCATAAAATACTATGTACACAACCTCAAAGAATATTGGCTACATCAGTTGCGGAGAGAATAGTTGTGGAAAGAGGAGAAAATGTTTGAGGGATTGTTGGGTATCAGATAAGACTAGAGTCAAAACGTGGAAAGCATTCATCTTTGATGTTATGTACAAATGTGTTCTATTGTGAAAATTGATTGGTTCAGGAAGTCAACATTCTCATACAACAAATACAAAGTACAAGCAGATCCTATGGCATTGATGTGACTCATATTATTATGGATGAAATCCATGAACGAGATCACTATGTCAATTTTATGTTGATTATACTCAGAAATTTGCTTCCTTCTCGGCCAAATTTTCCCCTGATATGAATGAGTGTCACTCTTGATGCTGAATTATTTTCGAAGTATTTCAAATTTCAATGGTTTCCCTATCATTAATGTCCCTGGGTTCATTTATCTAGTCCCTACATATTATTTGGAGGAGCTTTGTTTGCAGGTCAAGATACTAGATCCTGATTGTAATATTAGTAAATTCATTTACAAGGTAATTGATGCACTAGTCAATCTTGTTGTGTTGGTAATTGACAACAAATTAATGTAAATGTAAATTTGGATAAATTGTTTTAGTTATTGACAAGTCAATTTCATACCAAATCAGCAGTTATGTAACTAAGGAGGCTCATATAAAACTGATGAATGCCCGAACTATTGTAACGGAGAATCATTTCGTTGATTGAATCCCTTGCCCCGTGGATGTTTCCTTGACACTCTGTCATGGTTTTACCACGTAAATCCTAAGTTATTACTTGTGTAGTTGTATTCAGTTTCCTTTCAGTGTCTTTTCTTTCCTGTTTATTAACTCCTACAAATGGTATCAGAGGAAGTTGGAGGCGAATGTTTGTGAAAAAAAGGTTGTGTAAAACCGTTAAGGAGGGAAGCCAGAGCTGGCAACATCTGTCGAGGAGGAAGGTGCACACTGCGTGTTGGAGAATACCTCTGCCTCTGCGTGCCAGAGCCGTCACTGCATGGTCGACCTGCGTACTGGTCCTGCGTTGACTAGTGAGGAACTTGCCTGTGTTGTTTTATCTAAGAAAGGAGGGCACGCTACCACTGTCGAAGGGAAAAGGAGGGCAGAGACGTATTTCGTATTGCCCACCACCAGTTGAAGGAACGGTTGAAGGAACCATGCTCCGGTTGAAGGAAAGGTCTGGTTGAAGGAACCACGATGACTGAAGCATTGGCTGTGAGTTGATCCACCACGTACACCGTCTTCTCACATGCCTTGCACTTCTGTTGTGTTCCTGTAAATGCCATTTCCGATGTGATTCACACTAGAAATACTTGTGGTCTACTTTGATCGATGAGATCGATGTTGAGTGTCGGGTAATTTTTTTCCAAAAAAAATTGTTGAAGGGCTTCTTTGGTTAAGAAAAAAAAGAAATTTTTTTCTATTCTAGAATAGTAATAGAAAATTTGAATAAAGTTTTTGAAGGGGATCAGATTCAAATATTTTTTTTAATAAACAGGGTCAATTTTCTTTTTAGAGGTTAAAAAATTGTAGAAAGGAGTTTCTTTATTAAAAAAGGCTCAGATTTTTGAAGAGGAAACCAAAAATTAAAGAAATCTTAAGAGGAAACTAGAAGTTGAAGAAATCTTAAGAGGAAACCAGAAATTGAAGAAACCCTAAACCCTTGTTTTCTTTGAGAAACCTAGTTGAAAAAAAGGAAACCCTAGGAGGAAAGAAATGGTCAAGACATCGAATGCAAAGTTCGTGGTGGAGAAATTTACTGGCAAGAGCAACTTTTCTCTATGGAAACTAAAAGTTAGGGATTTGCTAGTGCAACAAGGGTTGCACAAAGCCTTGGACGAGGCAAATAAGAAACCTGCAAGCATGAAATATTCAGACTAGGAGGACTTGGACGTCCGAGCTCTTAGTACCATTAGGTTATGCCTGGCTGATTAAGTTCTCTTCAACATTGTTGAAGAGAGTACAGCTTCAGGGTTATGGGAAAAACTGGAAAAACTATATATGACAAAGTAGTTAACCAATAGAATTTATTTGAAAATACGACTGTAGAGTCTTCGAATGAAGGAGGGTTCAAAAGTTGTAGAACAATTGAATGTTTTTAATACACTTATATGCCAATTAGCAGATATGGAAGTTAAAATTAAGGAAGAAAACAAAGCTATAACCTTGTTGTATTCTATGCCCGAATCATGGGATCACTTCGTAACTTCAATCAGTTTGAGTACCACTGATTCTTTGAAATTTGAGTCAGTTGTGGGAGCTCTCTTGTTTGAAGAAGTGTGAAGGAAATCTAGCACTGAAACAACAACATCAGAAGCCATGATAGCAAGAGGGCGGTCAAAGGAAAGAGGAGAAAAAACAAGGGGTCTTCCAGATCTAAATCAAAGGGAAAGATGTGTAAGCGAAAATGTTGGCATTGCAATAAAATTGGACACCTGAAGAAAGACTGTTGGAAACGTAAAGAGTCTAATAACCAGAAGAAGGAAGCAAAACAGGTTGATTCAGTTATTATAGACGAATTTTTATCTGTTGAAGAATTATGTATGATAGATGAAGCTTCACTTGTATGTAATGTCTCTCAGGGT
Source organism: Pinus taeda (assembly GCA_000404065.3). Lineage (NCBI taxonomy): Eukaryota > Viridiplantae > Streptophyta > Pinopsida > Pinales > Pinaceae > Pinus > Pinus taeda. The sequence goes on along the minus strand of APFE030162563.1, from coordinate 6,599 downwards.
TTTGAAAGCTAGTTGTTAGACTCTAGTGCTTCTCATCACGTGTCCACATAGAAATTGGTTTACTTCATATGAAAACATAAATGGTAGTTCTGTGTTTATGCGTAATAATGTATCATGTCAGACTGTTGGGATGGGAAATATCAGGATTAAAATGTATGATAACACAGTTAGAACATTAATTAGTGTTAGGCATGTACCTGATTTGAAAAAAAAATTGATTTCTTTGGGAGTGTTGGATTCGAATGGTTATAAGTTTACAGGTCAGATTGGAGTGCTGAAAGTCTCTAAAGGTGCCCTAGTTGTTATGTAAGCAAAAAGGGTCGGAAATATTTACAGACTCAAAGGAAGTACTCAGGTCAGTGAAGTAGTGATTGTGTCAGAGAAAGAAGAGGAAGAAGGTACTCGCCTATGGCATCAACGATTGGGTCACATGAGCGAGAAAAGTGTTCAGATACTGATGAAATGTAAATCACTCCCTGATCTGAAGTCTTTGAAGTTAGATTTCTGTAAACATTGTGTGTATGGAAAACAGTGTAAACGGAGATTTAAAACTGGAAATCATAATAGTAAAGATATTTTAGACTATATTCATTCTAATCTGTGGGGACCATCTCCTATTGTATCATATGGAGGTGCTCTATATTTTTTAATGTTTATTGATGATTTATCCCGTAAAGTTTGGGTATTTATGCTGAAAAAGAAAGTTGATGTATTCAATATCTTTAAACAATTTAAAGCAATGGTAGAGAAAAGAACAGGCAAATCAATTAAATGTTTAAGAACTGACAATGGTGGTGAATTCACTTCAATAGAATTTGAACATTACGTAAGGATGAAGATATTGTTAGACACAAAACTGTTGTTTATACTCCTCAGCAAAATGGTGTTATTGAACGTATGAATCAAACTCTTATGGAAAGAGCCAGAAGCATGTTCAGCAATGCTAACTTACGAAAAGAGTTGTGGGTAGAAGCAATATCCACTGCTTGTTATTTAGTTAACAGATCACCTTCAGTAGCAATTAATTGTAAAATTCCTGAATAAATTTGGTCAGGTCAGTCTTGTGATTATTCACATTTAAGGATATTTGGTTGTGATGCTTATTCTCTTATTCCTAAAAATCGGCGTTCAAAATTAGATCCAAAATCGAAATGTTATGTCTTTGTTGGTTATGACTATGTAGTGAAAGGATACAGGTTGTGGGATCCTACCTCGCGGAAGATAGTCATTAGTAGAGATGTAACATTTGATGAATCTTTTTTTTTAAATCAAATGTTTAAAGAATTGAACAGGAACAGGTATCGCCAAATCAACAAATTCAGTTGGAGGCTAGACCTTTCGATGACAGTCAAAAGGAAGAAGAGACTTCTGGAGAAAAAAGTGTTGAAGATACAAAGGAAACTATTGAAGTTTCTGAACCAGTTCAGCAACCAGTCACTCTAAGAAGGTCTACAAGGGAAAGAAAAATTCCCAAAAGGTATGAATATTCTGCTTCATCTTTTGCTTTGATTACTGAAGATGGGGAACCTTCTTGTTATCAGGAAGCAGTAGATGATACAGATAGCGAAAAATGGAAAACGGCTATGGAAGAAGAAATGGATTCCTTAGCCAAGAACAATACCTAGGATCTTGTAGAACTTCCTGAAGGGAGATGTGTTGTTGGATGTAAATGGGTCTTCAAACTAAAACGAAAAGTTGATGGAAGTATTGAAAGGTATAAGGCAAGATTGGTAGCAAAAGGGCATTCTCAGGTTGAAGGTATCGACTTTCATGAGATTTTTTCACAAGTTGTAAAACTTGTTTTTATTCGTACTGTGTTGGCAGTAACTGCATTACTTAACCTTGAGTTAGAATAGTTAGATGTTAAAACAACTTTTCTACATGGTGATTTGAATGAAGAGTTATATATGGAACAACCAGAAGGTTTTGTACAGGGTCGCAGCAGAAGATTAGTTTGCAAGCTCAAGAAATCATTGTATGGTCTAAGGCAGTCTCCCAGACAATGGTACAAGAAGTTTGATTCCTTCATGGTGAGCCAGAACTTTATTAGAAGTGAGTATGATCATTGTGTATACTTCAAAATTTTCAACGGCATATTCATTATCTTAGCTTTGTATGTTGACGATATGCTTATTGCAAGCAAAAGCATGGAAGAGATCAACAGGTTAAAGGCTCAGCTCTTTAGGACATTTGATATGAAGGATCTTGGAGAAGAAAAACATATCTTGGGCATGGAGATACACAGAGACAGGAAAAATGGTAAGCTTTGGTTATCACAGCAAAAGTATGTGGAGAAAGTACTTGAAAAGTTCTGTATGAACAATGTGAAACCTGTTAATGTTCCATTAGCTTCCCATTTTATGCTTTCTTCGGTTTTGAGTCCTAGAACTGATGAAGAAAAGTAGTATATGTCTCATGTACCATATGCAAATGTTGTGGGCAACTTAATGTATGCGATGGTATCTACAAGACCTGACATTTCACACAATTGGAGTTGTTAGCAAGTTCATGGCAAATCCAGGGGAAGAACATTGGCGAGCAGTGAAATGGGTGCTTCGATATCTAAAAGGCACAAGTGACCATTGCATCATCTTTAATGGTAGTGAAGAATCAGTCTGCGGATATGTAGATGTTGATTATGTAGGTGATTTGGACAAAAGAAGATCTACTACAGGTTATGTCTTTACTCTTGCAGGTGGAGTAATTAGTTGGATGTCAAAGCTTCAAGAAACAGTTGCATTGTCCACTACCAAAGCAGAATATATAACAGCGTCAGATGTCAGTAAAGAAGCAATCTGGTTAAAGGGTCTACTTGATGAGATTGGAAGGACGCAAGAGAAAGTGAATGTACTTTGTGACAGTCAAAGTGCTATTCACTTAGCTACAAATCCTACTTATCACAGCAGAACCAAGCACATTGATGTAAGGTATCATTTTCTGAGACATGTGATCAATGGCGGAAAAGTAGCTCTTCAAAAGGTCCATACACGAGAGAATTGTGCAGACATATTCACAAATCCAGTTACAGTAGAGAAGTTGTGATGGTGTTTAGCTTCTCTTGGCTTGCAGAAAAGATGATGAATGGGCATGGGCAAGGGATTAGGAAAATTGCTGTCAAGGTGGAGTTTGTTGGCAATTGACAACAAATTAATGTAAATGTAAATTTGGATAAATTGTTTTAGTTATTGACAAGTCAGTTTCATACCAAATCAGCAGTTATGTAACTAAGGAGGCTCATATAAAACTAATGAATGCCCGAACTATTGTAACGAAGAATCATTTCGTTGATTGAATAGAAATTCCAATCCCTTGCCCCGTGGATGTTTCCTTGACACTCTGTCATGGTTTTACCACGTAAATCCCGCGTTATTACTTGTGTGGTTGTATTCAGTTTCTTTTCTTTCCTGTTTATTAACTCCTACATGTTGTTTATAATTCTATCACATTGCTCCAAGATGTAGGGGCTTTAACACAAGGTGAAAATACTACAAAACCGGGAAAGCAGTTGGGTTCCTTACCAGTTCATCCCTCAATAAGAAAGATGTTACTATTTGCAATATTATAGCACTGCCTTGATCCTGCTTTGACAATAGCCTGTGTTGTAGGCTACAGAGAGCCTTTTATTTTGCCAATAGAATCACAAACAAAAAAGCAAGTCTTTGCAGCAAAGATGGAGTTCATGTCATGCTATGGCGGCCATAGCGATCATTTCACAGTGGTTACATCATTTTATCAATGGAGAGAAGCAAAGAAAAAGGGATAGCGAGTTGCGTTCTGTGCTAAGAATTTTGTTTCTCATGGAACCATGGTTATGTTGGATGGTATGTGTAAGCAATTGTGGAATAAGCTTACTTATAAGGGATTAGTCTCAAAGGATTTATAGTCATGTAGCTTGAATCCTCAGCATCCAGGTATTCTACATGTAGTTCTATTCGTTAGTTTGTATCTAATGTTAGGAATCTTTTGCCACCTATTCCCAGTGGTCAGAAAGCAGTAGTGCAGATTGCCATGGGTGAAAAAGCACGTTTTCATCCTCATTCTGCAAATACTAGGTTGGTACATTACAATTCAAATTCACAGAGAAAGGAATTCTTTAACAAGATTTTGCTTGTATTTGATGAAGTAACACAAGGTGAGGCATCGATGTCCATTAAAAACTGTACTCTAGTCCAGCATTATCCACTATAGAAATGGTGGTTACTTTGATTGATCCTGATGAAGAAATGGATGATGGGGAGAAAGAATGTAGTGTGGATGAAGATGAGAACAACAAAGATGAAGATAGCAGCAAGGCACATCTTCGCAAGTCAAAAAGGAAGAAACACAAGGGAGGGGGTGTGATGCTCACATCTTCTTGAAGACGTGTCAAGAAGAGATATGTAGAAGATACTACCGTGACAATTTTTTTGTGAAACGAGTTAACCGGGTATGAATCATACAACTAGCATTTGCACCAAATGTTGCAAAGGTAATGCCGTAAGGCATAAATCGAGAAACAATCTAAATAAGATAGAGAGGTGTGGCATAAATTAAGAAACCATCTAAATAGGATGGAAAGATGTGGCATAAATTGAGAAACCATATAAATAAGATGGAGCGATGTAGAAAAAATGAAATTCTAATGTTTATAAACTGAAGTTGATTTAGGGTGTGTAAGACTATATTTTTTTATTAGTTATTGAATTAATATTTCATATGAATCTCATAAACTTCAACCAAGCAATAGCTCTGATCAACTTCTTTATAAGAGGGCATTAGATGAAGCCAATGTGAGATTGAGTGAGTCTCATGTGGTTCAGAATAGAGCACTAAAGATATGTAAGAGTGAGAAGTTGTCGACCGATGAGCTTGAGTAGGAAACAATTGAGGCTGCTCAAAAGAGGGATCAAGGAGGTCACTCAAAAGAGGGATCAAGGCCGACAGTCTGAACTTGAAGCTGTGTAGAGACAACATGCTTTTGATGCAATTTCCTTGCAATCTGCACATAAAGAGCTTCAATGGGTCGAGAAAAACATCTCCATTGCGATGGATTGTAAGGACATCACAGCTAAACAGGGCATGGACACAGTGAATGCTTCAAAGGCCAATGCCAAAAACGCAGAGGAATTGTCTGCAGAGATACGTTTTCTGAAAAAGGATCTCGATTCGGCATATGCATCATGTTCAATGGTTGAGGATGAAGAGGAAGCTATTGCTGCAAAATGGGAATCTAAAGCCAAATCAGCATTTGCAATGGCAAGGCTAATGAAGAGGTTCACTTGTTGAAGAAAGAATTGACCAATGTCAAGGATATTGAGTTGAAGTTGTCTAATGCACCGAAGTTGAGGTTAACATATTGCCCTATATTGGAATGGGGGTGAAGGATCAAACAACAAGGCAGAAGCTATGGCACTAACAGGGCTTCTTCAAATCAATATCTTCTTAAATATTGAGTCCTTGCAGATCTATGGCGATTCCAAAATCAATATGGATCATGTTAATGCCAAGCTTTCCATAGAAAATCACTATCTGTCTGGATGGATGAATAGAATAGAATCCCTATGGTCATCAAAAAAGGATTTTGCAATAAAATATGTGAACAGGTCCCAACATACACAGGCAGATGAACTATCAAAGAAAGGACTTCAATCACAAGTTGGTATTTGGGAAATGACAATTGCAGTGGGGGAAGTAAGGTACCATATTCAGGGTTTCGATCTTCCGGGTACATAACTCTCTCTTCCATCACATATTTTTCTTTCATATTATAATGAATGATCAAACAATATTATAATCTATGGAAAAGTTTCATATAAAAAAGATTAAAAATCATTAACACAATGTTTATCACCATTTTTTTTTTTATATATTATTGTTTTATATTTTAAGAAATAATTAAAGAATAATTGTTTTATATTTTAGGGAATGCTAAAAAAATATAATCTATGAAAATGTTTAATATAACAATGATTCATTTTTTTTAAATTATGGTTTATTGTCGAGCATAATTTCAAGCCACCATCCTTTTACTAAAAAAAATAAAAAAATTATGGCAAACTGTAAACAAGTAGTACAAATTAATGTGATCAACTCTAACCTTAAAAACATTTTTTGTAACCAAAAAATGCACCGTCCTTATATTTTCATTTGTTCCAACCCGCCACAACAATTGTAATTGATTTCACAATCATGTTCACCGTAAATTTTATTGTTGTACAATCTGTTGAAATGGTGTATAAATCCGAGAGATCTAAGATGAAGGTTTTCATATCTCATATGTGAAGGACAAATGCAACAAATTGGTTTCATCGAGTTTTCTTTTGAGGCTCAAAAGAAAATTTTCTGGTTGAGGCTCAATCAATTTTCCCTTCATTGTATTATAACTCTATCGTGCCGCACCATTTGTAAAATCAATTTATTTGTAAAAATCAAATTAATCAAATATCAATCTATTTGTGAAAATCAAATCAATCAAATATAAATCAAATTGTGAAACGCATCCTCTTTACTGCTTCTTTGGCCTTTGTTAATAATTATCAAATTTTGATATTTATATTCATATTATTATTAATGCAATTATAAATATTAATAAACTTAAATTTAATATTAATTTAAATGAA